>CABFOW010001516.1:51045-67300 GCA_902141385.1 Timema californicum
CCCCCCCCCCATTATTATTTTCAACACACATATTGAAGAATCATCATAGACTTTACCATAAAATATGAGTGACTATCGACATTTTCATGAGGAATAAATTAAATTTCCAAAATAAAATATAGCCTATGTTACTCGCTGATAATGTAGCTTTATATTGGTGAAAGAATTTTTAAAATAGGTCCAGTAGTTTTTGAGTTTATCCATTACAAACAAAAAAAAAATATCCTCATGTAAGATATTTAAGAAAAGTTGATATCAACATGTGAATAAAATTAAACTATATGTTTATATAGGAGCAATATTTTATTTATTTGGCCAAAAAAAGGTTTTTATATAAAAATTGCAAAAACCATGCCCTTTTATCGCGTTCTCTATATCACCAGCTTAACTTATTTAAATAATCTCATAATTGTCACATTATTAAGTTTTAGCATGGATGTATAATGCAAAATATACTCTTTTAAATAAATTATTAAAAGGTATTATGGTAATTTATATTATTTCCCAAATAATATTTTACGAAGAAATATCACATGCTAGCTAAAATAAAAACACAATGATGATTAAATATTATTGTGTTAGAATAAGATATACATATTTAATCAATTATTTGAGTCGATTTAATCGAAAATATTGATTACAATTTCATTAAATTCTTAAATGAAGATATTTGATCAATTATTTGAATAGATTTAATCCAAAATATAGATTCCAATTTTATTACTTACAAAAAAATGAAGAACATTCAAATAACAAGTGAAGAAAATAAAAATTTTAAACGATATAATAATATAGTATTAGCAACAAAAATACATTTAAAATAAATATAAATTTAAATACTTTTCTTAATATCCCAAGCTCCATCTGTTTTATGATGGTTGTACAATTTTTTTTCTGTTATTTTGCATATTAACATCATCAAGCTGAAGCATATTACATTTTCCAAACACATACATTTGTTGAACATATATAGTTCGGATATTAAATAAAATGGTGTTCGTAATATATTATGACATAATAAATAGCTACAGACAGGACCATACGCACCGGGGAAGGATAGGGGGGTCAGACCCCTCCCACTTAGAATTAAATTCACACTAGATAAAACAGAATCAATATAATGAGGAGAGAACCAAAACTGTTCCAGTAATAAATTCCAGCGAGAAACCATATTTTTAAAAGACATCTACGTAATAATGTCTTTTTTGGACAAACTTGGAGAAGCTGTTGGTATCAATACGTCATGAATGGTTGAGTGCTGCTAATGATTGTATGATTATTTTTTTGTGCTTACATTTTTTACTGTCCCAGTAAAATACAAATATTTAAATTATTTCCTATTACTTAAGTTATCATTTCAATAATATCTTAATTGTGACCATAAATATATCACATATTATGTTATTGTATTGTTGACCAGTTAATTGTCTACCTAATCATAAAAAAAATGTTATTTTTGACACCCCCATTCTTTACAAATTCCCTCGTAAGGTCCTGGCTACAGAAGATAAATACATAGCTAAAATTATGTTACTGACCGTAATACTTAGAAACTAATTCAGTAACAGTTTGTGTCAACTTTGTAATTACAAAGAAAAATAAAGTTTGTTTTTAATAGGAATATACATTTAAACTTTAAAAATAACAATTTGTTGACTTGATTCAATTTTAAAAACTCCTAGTATCACATATTTTGTGTTATAATTGATACAATTTGTTATTATATCTAAAAGAAAATACAACAGTCTATTATGTTTTACCACGATGTTTAGCCAAGATTCAATTGTTTCCACTAAAGGAAAGGAGTGATTTATTTGTCCATTCAGCTAACTTTAGTTTACCCATGAATAGCTTTTTATTCATCCAGTTACAATACCTAATATAACCTCAAAGTTAATCGTTAGAAAATCCAGTTTGTCACTTTGTGATCGTTACTTTTTTTTAAAAAGAACCCCTAAACATATTCGATTTAATAATAATTATTATAGTTCTTAAAAACAAATGGGTTTATAACAACTGAAATATATATTTTGTTATTCCAGTGTTTGTAGTATTTTATCTAGTATGCCACAATATACACCTACGTTTGAGCAAGTCATAAGCACTTACGCCATTATTTTTAAAATTATCTTTACAGTTATTAGTATCGATTAAATAAAATCGGTGTAAGACAAAACAGAAATTAAAAATAAAATATTTAACACAAAAGAAGTATTCAATATTTCTTGGATATATTGAATCATATTATTGTCTGTCGGATGTTTTTACATTGTGTTTTTTTTTACTCCTCGATTCGAAAAGTTTCTTGTGGATCCGCGGGGCTCTTAGCCCCCTCCGCTAATTTAGGACAGCGTGGGACTGTGTGACGACAGCTCGGAAGCATCTTGAAGACTGTCGGGTGACGACACGGGCGACACAGCCCTCCTCAGGGCGCCCATGGGCGGTGCTCCGTAAGGCGAGAACCGGTGCTGCGCCAATCCTGCGGCCGTCATCTGGGGTGGGTACAAGGGTCGAGGGAGTGCGGGACCCTGGGTCGAGCTGGATGCAGCCGCAGCGGCTGCGGCCGCCAAGTGTTGTGCGTGCTGGTGATGAGCGGCGAGGAGGGAGGGCCCTAGACAAGCCCATTGGCTCCAGAGCATGCTGGGGGGCCCACTTCCACCTCCTCCAGGTCCCGAGCCGTAGAGAGAACACATGGGCCCCATGAGGGGCGCGTAGGGACCCGCTGCGGCCGCCGCGGCTCGAAGGAACAGTTGCGATCTGGCTGCAAGGAGGGCCTTTTCTTCTAAGGTGAGGTTGTTGTTGTGCGTGTCCATGTCGGAGAATGGCCGCAGTGGTGATCTGAGGTAGTGCTGCTCTGCAAGCATTGACTCCATCGTCTCCCTGAAAGGAAGGAAACTAATAGAATGTCAGATGATAGTTGATACAATAGCCACCAGGAGTGGTAGTGCTGCTATGCAAGCAATGACTCCACTATATCCCTGAAAGGAAGGAAACTAATAGACTGTCAGTTGATAGTTGATACAATAGCCACCAGGAGTGGTAGTGCTGCTATGCAAGCAATGACTCCACTATATCCCTGAAAGGAAGGAAACTAATAGATTGTCAGTTGATAGTTGATACAATAGCCACCAGGAGTGGTAGTGCTGCTATGCAAGCAATGACTCCACTATATCTCTGAAAGGAAGGAAACTAATAGACTGTCAGTTGATAGTTGATACAATAGCCACCAGGAGTGTTAGTGCTGCTCTGCAAGCAATGACTCCACTATATCCCTGAAAGGAAGGAAACTAATAGACTGTCAGTTGATAGTTGATACAATAGCCACCAGGAAGTGGTAGTGCTGCTATGCAAGCAATGACTCCACTATATCCCTGAAAGAAAGGTTGCTAATAAGCCTTTCAAATATTAATTGTAAAAAAAAAGGATTTTGTTGTAAGTTCAAATTTAAAATTTTCTTTAAAATATAACCTTTTTGTGTACTTTATACATTAATTAATATATGTGTTGAGACTTACATTAAAATTTGGCTCTTTACAAAATTGTATATGTACACAAAACTGTTCCTTTTCTATCTCTACTTGTGCATCAAGTAAAGCTTACTTAAAAAGTAGGTTATAGTTATTTAATAAAGAGGTTTTTACGTTATAGGAGTGTAACTAAGATGTACTAGGCCGTCACTATATGTCATTCATTAGCAAAGTTTATAAGGCGCATGCTGATATAATCACTTACTTCAGAAAGTGCACATTAAATAACTCACATAAATGGAAAAACATTATCTTGACATTTATATAACTATGGATTAAAAAAACCTATGAATATTGTGATTAAAAGCAGCTTGCAAGTAACACGTTGATTAAAATATAAACTTTATCGACATAAAAGCAATTACATAAAGTATAATGTAGTTGTATACCTACATGCCCGGATGTGTCGAGTACATTTTTATACACAAAGCTTTGGAAAGTAAGTTTGCATCTGCTCTCATATGAAGCGACGATTACCCAAGTTAAATTAACACGGTCTCCTAATACGACTATTACTTCTACTACTATCATTACTACTCCTGTTTTATGTTTTAAATTTTAGTTGTATGGTACATGCCGACAATCACCCTTCCTGTTGTTCCGTTTAACCAAAGTAATTACTGTCGACTTAAAAAAAATCTTCAAACCTAATTTGACCTTCTATGAAAAAGAAAATATTTTTCCGTTTTGTTCTTAAAACATCGCAGTTGAAATTTGTTAGGGGGGGGGGGAAACATATATATTAAAGACCACACCCACATTTTTTTTCTCAAAATTAAAATTTAATTTCCAATTTGTAATGAATCAACAGCACAGAACGTTCGCATCAAGTTGGGAGGATGCTTTTGAGAGTAGATTTGAGAGTTTGAAGAAATAAAGGAATTTAGTGGAAATTGAAGAAAAGATAGAAAGAAGACTTGTAAGTAAATGAAGCAAAAAAAAAAGCGAAAGATTGGGGTCAAAATACCAGAACATAAAGAAAAGCGAAAGAAAATAAACACGGAGATAAAAATGAAAGGATATAGAATTCAGAGTGTCACAGAAAAATAAAATAAAAAAGTTGAAGACGAAATAAAATATTTTAAATTAGTATTTTATTGATTATAAAAAAATATTTCTTTAAAATGTTATTTACATTTGTGATAAGTTACCTTTTCTACAGTATAAACCTGTATAACGTTCTTCAATATCTTGAAATTTATTAACATCTCAAACCTGTTTTCTTCCTTTTGAGTTATTCTGAATATATACTTAAGGAATTAAGAGAAGGAAATGATGGAAATATATTCGTATCGCGTTTCAAACTTCCGGGGAAAACAAATGAAGCAAACTAAGCGAGTAAGGAGGGATTTAAACAACATTATTTTACGAATGAATTAACGGGGGCATTAAGTAGTATTTTGAACAAGTGCGGAGTGTATTTCATCCTTCTCCTTCATTTCTCCCATCTCCTTTTAATTCCCTTTCTTCGACCCGCCCCCCCCCCACTACCTCCTCCCCAGTTCATAAAACCACTGATATAACCTCTTCAACACAAAGTACTACACAGAATCTTAATTTGCAAGCTCCCTATTTTCATATGAAGAGACCTATCTGACAGCTAGAAAAGGGTTTTTATAGCACCACGTATTACTACCTATTCAGGTTACACGCTAATGTTCTAATTACTCTAATGGGCTAGAGACGAGGACATTTGAATTCAGAAGAAGTGTAGCCGCATTTGCGTGGAGATAGAGTGGGAGACCAATTATGGAGGGAAAAAATCAGTACAGTTTACTGGTATTAAACCACGATGTCCCCGTCATTGGCAGTCTAATCGATTGTGAAAGTGCCTTAGACGATGCAGCCACTGAAGAGGGGTGGGGGGTGTAAATGTTACTTGGGCATTTTTCACGTTTTCATGTTAGTCATGTGATCGGGAGCTGTCACTTTTGACCGATATTATTCAATACCTATAAAATAATAATAATAATATAGTAAAATATGATCAATTTAATAAATAAATTTAGAAATATAAAAGTTAAGCTCTTCCTAAAAAAAGTTGAACTTTTCAAAAACGTAAATTTTGAGTAGATTGTTGTATTATCCAAGTCTTACTACCCAACCAGGCTATCTGAATATTTACACTAATGAGATAAGGATGAAAAAGTAGTAATTTAGATAGTTTTCACCTACATTTTCGGGAAGGAAGAGTTAAAAACAAAGAAGAAAACCACCCTAATGTCTGAAATGAGTCAAAATTATGAAAAATTAACATTATGAAAACAACTCAAATAAACTTTGTACGCAACCGTATTGTTAGCCATATAGACTAGAGCATCAGTCTCACCCGGTTCTGTTTCTCAGTATCGGAGAGGTCAGGACTTGAATACCAGCTCGGTTTACCGAGGTTTTTTCCCCCTCCTAAATAGTTTCCCACTCTACCCCCAGAAAATGTGAAGGTACATTTCTCCTAAATTTTGCCTTCTCACACCAAATATAAACTATATGTGTAATACGGATATAAAAGATGGGTATAAAAACGCATTGTACACAAAAAGAGTGTGAAAAAGTCTTAGAATAAATTTGTATTTAATATATTATTATTATTATTATTATTAGCACCGCGTCTTACTACCCATTCGGGCTGTACGCACTTACGCTAATGTGTAATGGTAGGGTGATTGTGAGATGAAATGGAGGACCTACAGTTTAACGTGGAATCCGAACCACGGTGGAGGCCTGGCATTCCCCACATTCACAAGATGTCTTGTCAGAGGTGAAGGAATTTATTTAATATACCTTTAATAAAAGTTGACCTGGTGGTATAGGGGTAAGGTGTAGGACTTTTGTGCTGGGGGTCCGGGGTTCAATCCTCGGTCCCGGCACAGATTTATCCGATTGCCAAACCCTTCCTTCACCTCTGACAAGACGTGTATTAATCACAACTTGTGAATGTGTGGAGTGCCAGGCCTCCACCATGGTTCGGATCCCACGTTAAACTGTAGGTCCTCCATTTAATTTTACAATCATCCTAACATTACACATTAGCGTAAATGCGTATAATCCGAACGGGTAGTAAGACGTGGTGCTAAATAAAAACAAAGAAGGGGTTACTTCTGACCAGCAGGTTTATCATGGAACTGAGAAAGAAGCTGATGAAATGCTACATGTGAAGCATCGCACTTAGTGGAGCAGGAACTTTGACTCTTAGGAAGATGAAAAATTAATAGGCCTACGTAGAGAACTTTGAAATTGGGTGCTGGAGAAGACACGAGAAGATCAGGTAGACAGACAGGGTGACAAATGAAGAAGTCCTAAGAAGAGTGGGTGGGAAGAGAACTATTTTAGATGTAATTCTTAGGTACAAAGCAAAGTGGATCGGACACATCCTTAGGAAGAACTATCTTATAAAAGACGTCATGGAAGGAAGGATTGAGGGACAGAGGTTCTTAGGAAGAAGAAGGCTTTAAATATTAGATGATTTGAAGTTATAGAAGACATTTTTTGGAGCTAAAGGAGGATGTGGAAGACAAGGTGCATTGGTGGTCTAAGTTCACTGGTAAAAACAATGGACCTGTCTTAGGACAGAACACCTAATGATAATAATAATTGTAAAATGTTCCTTCCAAAAAAATAGAATTTTATTTTGCGTCCTACTATTAAATTTAAATTCTCAATAAGGCCCTTCAGCCAAAATATTTGCACAGGCTCGTTATATTATATGGGATGATTTTACTTCCTCATGAAATAAGATGTTTTGTGGCGTTGGCAATAAATAAAAATACATTTTGGTGACACAAAGCATGGTCGTGTATGTTTGTGTACACAATCCTATAAATTAACCGCATCCTTGTACTAATCACAGAGTCCTCAAGATGCTAGCCACGGTCTGATAACAATAACGAACCATACATCAACTGACCGTTTATTTATTTAAAAAAAATCTACATTCCTTTTCAATCCTTGTTTAATATAAATCATTGTGTGGTGTAGACGTGTGTTTTCTAAGATGTACCTCAATACGTGTTTATAATAATATGAAACTTAATTTTGTTTTATTAGGGTGTTCAACACTAAGTCTTGGTGACCTGGCGGTCTAGGGGAAAGGTGTCAGACTTCTGTACTGGAGGCGCGGGGTTCAATCCTCGGTCCCGGCACAGATTTATCTGATTGCCGAATCCTTCCTTCACCTCTGACAAGACGTGTATTAATCATGACTTGTATATGTGTGGAATGCCAAGCCTCAACCGTGGTTCGGATTCCACGTTAAACTATAGGTCCTCCATTTCATCCCACAATCACCCTACCATTACCCATTAGAGTAAGTGCGTATAACTCGAACGGGTAGTAAGACGTGGTGATAATAATATTAAGTCTACTTTTTATTTGTGTGCATCGTTACTTACTAGCCATTCGGACTGTCCATATTATTCAAGAGATTGGACAGAAGTAATTCATAGTAAATGTACCCGCATTTGAATGGAGGGAGGTTGGGAAACCTACCCAGGAGAAAACCACCCCAATTATACCCAAGCTAGAATCACAATCAAAAACTATCCTTCGTCCGCGCCATATTTACCAAATATTTGGGTGTTAAGTTTATTTATTTTATTTAAAGTATTAAACATGCACTTTCTTAACCGATAGAGTACCTATATCATCATGATAAGCCTACTTACAGACTAACTTAATTCTAGAGCAGAGATAAAACCCTATACCCCATCTGTTCTTTGACAGAGGAAAAACATAATTTCACCAATAATTAATTTTCGGCCGCGTCAGAAATTGAACCAGGGACATTTGGATCGCTAGGTAGACTAAGGTGTCGTACTTGGGTGCTAGGTATACCTTCATGGTTTAATCCAATATGTAAGTCGTGCGCTTATCAATATTTTGTTTAAAAATAACACGATTCCAATACAAAAATGAAAGAAAGAATAAAACATTGTATATTTTCAAAATAAACATGACCCAAGCAACTTTTCCCTTCAAAAGTTTCTATTACCATCGAATATTATGTGAAAATACCTTACATTTTCCCACCCTTTAATATTCTCCTCATTTTATTTTAACCTCGTGTTTTACAAAGACTACGAACACATACACAAATAAAAAAAGGTAAAGTGTGGTATAAAAAAAATTAATAATATGAGTGGGTTGAACAGACACCTACCTCCTTTTGCATCGGTCACACCGCGAGATTTTACCTAAACACGCCACCACTAAACATTAAGGTGAAAGTATAGGGAACGCGAGAAAAGGCCAGTCAATGGGTTTTGCAGTTTTTATGTTTTAAATAAATTGGTCAAAATAAATCAAATTTTGCTTCAGCACAAATATAGAATTTAATTTTCTTCATGTGGTGACCTCAACAATTCTTGAATATCTGTCCAGAGTGTTCTGGAATTTAATGACAAATTTTTATCTTCATTTAAAATGTTTGTCAACTAATGCAGCTATTCTTATGACAGATATACAAGAACTGTTAAGGTCATCATGTGAAAAAAATTAAACTTTATGTTTTTACCGAATCAATATTTTATTGATTTTGACCAAAAAAAGTGTTTCTATAAAAACTACAAAAACACTGGCCTTTTCTCGCGTTATTTACATACCCACCTTAAGCCAAATGAGATTTGGTATATTCAAAGGAATACCGACGTATCATCAACATCTTTGACGGGAAATTGTTTGCAATTATCACAAGTTGGCGGTGGTCACTTTATTAAAAAATAATGTTTCTTTTTTTTTTAAAAAAAAAGAAAATAAGTAGGGAAATAACGCATTTTAGAAAAAAAAGAGGTAGTGATTTGAACTATTATAAAATATCTGTAATTCGTGTTTATAAGTAGTAATTTTCGACGGGTATTCTTTTTTTAGGTAGTTGGTGTGAAACTTTGAGTAGGCTTACCTTTCGAACTCTGTTAGGCGGGAAGAATCTCTAAAGCCTTTAGCGAATGGATTACTGTCGATCTTCAACTTCGTGATCTGAAACATGAAAAATACAGTAATTTACCGTGAGATTGGTAAGATATTAATTAATAACATATATTGTCTATATTTTTCTCTTTCTCTCAATATAGCAGAGCCTCCAACAGTGTAAGAAAAAAACTCGGAAAAATCACGAACACCTAATTTATCTCCTCTCTTCTTTTTCAACCCCCCTCCCCCTAACCCACACACACATACACATTACACATTGTATTAAATGTGGTCAATTAGGAATCATTATTTCACCACATTAGAAGAAATTATACCCTTATCTTCTTTTACTTGCCACCCTAATGGGAGTGTTCATGATAGAAGACACGCTTACGCATTAAGCGTCGATCTCTCGCCGAGTTAGTTTTATTTTACCCGTTTGCCCGAGTCATACTACCCATCCGAGCTATCAACATATTTACATTAATGTATTAAGATGAGCCCTGCATCGGTTGTCGCATTGCTGGTGACGGGGTGGATTGGAACTCGAATCCCCGGTCAAAAGAACTACATTTTTTTCCACCCTGATTTTCTTTTATCACCGAGTCTTACTACCTGTTCATGTTATATGCGTATATTATGATATTTACTCTAATGAGGTAGGGGTGAGTAAGGAAACACTTTAGAGGTAATATATCGACATTTGCGTGGAAGGAGAGGGGTATTTTTTTTTTTAGGAAAAAACCCATTAGTGCGGCTTGAACCTTGATCTCCCCGTCCTCAACAAGGCCAGTCCAACACTAGAGTTGTGCCTCAAGCCCTTTTGCCACTGAAGAGGGTCTCCCTAAATTAATTTTTAGACTTTACATCCACACTAATGCGGGTACATCTCGCCTAAAATGTTACCTCACTAATCCCTATTTCCATATTGAAATTAATGTGTGATTATATCCCTGACGGGAACCAACACGCTGTGCAAAACCTATGTTGGGATGAGGATGGTAAGTGTTATGTAGTGGCGTGTTTCCAGAGTAAGCACAGATCGTTTAAACTATACCTGTGATATGTTCTCATCTAATTTAGGTGCCCCATTTTACTAATAATACGTGATGACCGTCAGAATAGGTTTAATCCTGGATAACTCAGTGATAGAACTTTGACTCGATAGATTGAAGTTCAAGGTTCTTGGGTTCGATTCCAGTGTCAAAGTGTCATTTTTCAACTAATTTTAATAATTAGAGCCTGCTTCAAAAAGGCCGCATGTTCTAAGGCGTCATTCTCGCAATATACTTAAGTGCTGATGACAAGGAGACCAAGGTTGGAATTACAAAAGGTGTTTTCTTGTCTTAAATAGTTTTCCACATCTCTAAATACAAATGTGGGTACACTTAATTTAAATTCAACCATATTATCCCCTAAAATATTGGTAGAATTAGTACATAAGTGTGCAGCTTAAAGGGTTGTAAAATACGGAATTGTAAAATTGTAATTGAAAAGTTCTTTCCAAAATCAAAATCTGGTTAAAAGAAGAATTGACACTGCAAGTTAAATTATAAGCTACTATAAATACTCCATGGTGTGAGCCTTAAAGTGAGTTACACCGACCGAGCAGCCGCTGCCATTGGCGCTAATAGTGCCAACATTTGCAGATAGAGGGTAACATGTGGTCAGCACAACAAGTCTTCGGCCACAAATCTCAGTTTTCTAGTCAAGAGTTGCTACTTATTTATTCAAGTAGTTCTTCGTTTGTCCTAACGAAGCTGAGTTGACCCCATTCCAGGCTCACCGCTTCATATAAAAATTCTAGAAGCGTCGGGATTGAACTTGGTACCTCAGGATTTGTAGTCAGGAGATTTGACCACTAGACCACAGAGGCGTTTAATGCTACTAAACAAATCAAAATTTATTAAACGTGGTTTTAAAAAAATGAAACAAAAAAAAGCACATGAAAAGTCTTCTTATATAAATGATGTCTGGTTTTTAAGGGATTGCTTGGGAAGAGCTCTTCTCCTAGGGTGGGCCAATTACGACTACACGGGGGTGTGTCAATACGTGTTCCTCAGTCCAGATGTGCGGCCTTATAGCACCCACACATATCTTCCTCTCTTTTACTCTCACTCTATCTGTCTCTTTCCTCCTGCTTCTTCTTATGTCCGTCTGTCAGTCGTAACACAGCAGGAAGGCTCTCAGCTATAACAGACATACAGGAATGCTAGGAATGTTTGGAGAAAAAAAAACGCACCCCCGCAGTTGGGTTACACACGTGAGATACCTCCTCCCCTCTCCTATTCCCGTTACCCACCTTCACCCCCTCAGTAAAACTCTTAAAAATCCTGTGCCCTTTAGCTCAACTGATCCTTCATCTGCAACCTCCAAACCATCATCTTCTCAAACACTCCCCTCCTTAAAAACACATCACATGTCACCTTCCCACCTCTAACCACACAGGCAGGGAGGCGTAGCACCCATCCCTCCCTTTGACCCACACCCAGACGTGCCATCCTCACCCCCGACTGAATCTTTCGCGCCTTATGTCTTGTCTCATTTAAAAACTATTATTTATGTTGGTTTTGGCTTGACGGACGTAGAAGTGTTACTTACTCACTTTATTTCTTCAGCACACCAGATTTTGTGTTTCCTTTTCTTTTGCGATTTCATTTTTATGTTTGTTTTTTTTTAGAGAAGAGGAAGAGAGAGGGAGATTATTTAATACTAATATTATCTTTATTTTCACGAAGCCAGTGCCTTTTATTACAACATGTAAACAAACTTAAAATAATATATAAAAACTCCATAGCTTCAGCCAAAATAGAGCCCTACTAAAGAAGCGGCCGCCGTTTGTTGGCAATTATAGTGCCAACTTTTGCGTGTAGAGAGTGTCATGTGGTCAGCACGATGAACCCTCCCTTTGTTTTCTAAACCAGAGCTGTTACGATTTCTTTCAAGTAGCTCCTCATACATACTCATGAGGCTGAATCTAACCCGTTCCAGACCCACTGCTTCACAAAAAAAATCTATAAAATAATTGAAGTCTCAGGGATCAAACCCAGGACCTCTGAATATGCAGCCAGGATCCTTCATCACTAGACTCCAGAGGTGGTCACTGATATGTATAGAAATCATCATCATCATGAACGGTTTGCAGCCACTGGCTGAGTCTGTTGGGAGCATAAGCTCCTTTCCTTCAAACTCCTTTCTCCTTCCACTTTGATCCAATCCTCTTATCTCTCCTCTACACTCCTCCTTACTCCTTTCAGCCTTCTGTCTCTTGATCTCTTCTAAGCCTCCCACCCCCACCTCCATATCCAACATCCTCCTGGGCATCATTTCACTCTCCATTCCTCTCACATGGCCATACCACCTTAGTCGTGCCTTCTCTCTCCTGTCCTGTCCTGGTTCTTCCTCAACTATTCTTCCTAACCTGTGTAAGAAAAAACTAATTTTTAACTTAAGGCGATTGGCCCTTTTCATTTGGAGTGGAAATGCAGAGCCATGGAAACAAACGGTTATCTTCAAGAATTTTGTTGTTTTGCAATTTTCTTTTAGGAAACAGTTTTTTCAAGAAGATAGGCATGTTGATTAAGTTATACTTTTTATATACACACCTCCTATATCATTTTGACATTAATAAAATATCGATAAAAATGGACATGTTTAAATAGAAAACTGTCAGCTTGATAACAAAAATTAAGAAAATGTAACAATTAATAAACGTCGATACATTATCTTAGAAGGGGTGTTGAAAATATTAACATAGAGATTTCACTCGTTCTCGAGAAAACTGGTATTTCCAAACGTATGATTTTTCCGAAAGACCTGTCCGGTAGCTGGCGCCATCTACGGTTCCTGTGACCATCTGTTATTGTTGGCGCTGAAGGATATTTTGGTTGGTTGTAAAGCTACGTCATGCCTTTCAACCCCCCACCAACCATCCCACAAAATAGGTTCTAGACTTGCACTCGACAGGGCCAAGGGCTTTAATATTTCTGCAAAAAAATATTATTTAAACGTCTAGTCGTTGGTATATCTTGTATTAAACGTTATAGTTGAAATTAAAAAATGGTAACTTAGTTTTGAATGCCCATATTCCTAATCCATGAGATTAAAATGATAATTATCTTTTAGGACCTCAGCTATAGTGTATCCAAGATGGTGTATGCGATTCTCTAATAAGGAAGTCCAGCCAAATTTAAAATACTTTAGCTATAATCACAGTAGGTTCGAAATCTGATCTTCATAAGTTAGGAAAGAGATTGGTTTGGTGTTTACTGAAGAGATATGTCTATATTAGTTGCTAATAATCTTAATTTGGTTCGAATCCCGGTAGGTTTAAAATCTCATTTCCATAAGGTTTGAAAGCGACTGGTTCGAAGCTCATCACAAATACTGTCATAGTCGATAATAATGATATTTTTGTTATTATCACTGTAGGTTCAAGTTCTCATATTTAACCTGTATGAAAACGAGTCTTTCGGAGTTAAATACTATTAATTCTATAATACGTTGGTCATCCTATATGAGATGACAACTTTTATTTATTTTTACTCTCTATTGTCGGTAGATTACGTGAGAACTGGTTCCTAAATAGCCCAGGATTGTCAAAGAGAAATGTCTCATGAGAAATGATGAGGAGAAGAAATGTAATGATGAGAAAGGGTGAGCTAAAAAAAAAAAAAGTTCAAAAATAAATGTCGCGCTAGGAAAGATGAAGACGACGAAGTGTCAAACCAAAGAAAAAAAATGTACGTGAAAAAAAAAGGATGAAAATGACTGCTAAAAAAATATTCTAAGGATCATTACAAGGAAGATAAAGTGTGAGTGGTAAAAGATTGAAGTATGTGCTAGTAGATACTTGAATAAAGTTCTTATATCTGAGGGGTTAGAGAGGTTGAGGGCCTTAGATCGAGTCTAAGTTACGCTTCAATTAATTTAGTAACTGTGCATGTGTTTCTTCTAATGCCCATAGACTAACATTACTTATAAGGATGGAAATTAATTATGGTCATGACCCACACCGGTTGCCGCACGATCCAAGGCGTCACTAGACTAGAATGCTGATGACAGGAGATCGTGGTTCAATCCCGGTCGTGTGTATATGGGATGTTTTATCCTAGATTGTTTCCCACTATCTCTTTTTCCACGCAAATGCAATTACAGTTCCTATAAATTCAACTCGCCTCATCTCTAACCCATTAGCGTAATTAGTATATAGTTATACAACCCGAATTGGTAGTAAGAGGTGGTGATTAAAAAAACTATGTTTATGGACACAGCTGTCACTGTATGGGCTTATATCTTTAAATTAAATTAAATTTAGGTTTAAAATTACACCTGGCATAGAACTCAATTCCAAGACCTTTCAATTAAAGTGCTACTGTTCCAATCCAAATGATTTTTTATAAAAATAAAATATTGGAGAATATGGCAAACACTTTAAATTTTAAATGTATTTTATACTTAAAAGAGTTTAATTTTTAATTGAAATTATATTAGGATTATATATAATATTTTTAGTTTAATTGAATTTTCAATTTACATTTATAAAATAAAGTCAATAGCTAAGAGATGTTATTGCATATTTGACGCACGATGTGTCATTGGGCCATTTAGTCTATAAGCCTATACATAGGTCTATGATTTTATAAGCCCATTCCCGGTAATGAAATTACGAGAAAATTGCTACAAAGATTTTGACAAACGAACACTCATTTTAAAGGCAAAGAAAATCCAGAATGTTATCAAAAATAATATCTTAAAATGAAAACTCAATTTTCCTAGCTAATTTCCAGGGTTTATACTGTGTACGCACAATATATCATCCGTACAATCATCTTTGTTTACATCCCTATGAAAACGCTGATTTGTTTATTATTTAATTGTTATTACATATTTTTTCTTTAGGCAGGTACAGTCATTTAGGTTTTTTTTATTGCCAACTCAATTCTTATTTAAGTGATATGGCACAACAAATAGAGACAGGGAGGTTGGAGTCGTTTTAAAATTATTATCATGGTGCAAAGAGTAAAACATACGTTTTGCTTGAAACTAAACCACGAATGTTCAAAATCTATGGAAAGTTGATAACATTTGACGAGTAAACTTTTAGCTAGAAAGTTGTTGAGGCCTAATTTCTATATAAATTCTTGCAATAAAAGATTTTTAATATACTGTAGAGCGATACTGCAGCCATCGCTGTAAAGATTCACTAGTAATATAATGTAATATTAGGTGTTATCTCTGTCTCAGACAAATCTAACTATTTATTATTAAAATCAACGCGTAGTTCATCCAAAGTATGTTCCCTGTTGTTATCATTTAATTTTTTAAATTTCAAAACAACTGGATTCTTCATGTTTCGGATTTCTTTCATAAAGATGGCATGCTCCATACCAAATTTAAGGTCCATAGTGCTCATTTGTCCTTTGCATCCACCATCTTAGATTTTGCAAGTTTCATATTTCTCTAATAAAAATTGTATTTTCCAAAGTGTTCGGAACAAATTTCAGCTCTGTAAGACTAAATTTATACGTTGCGTCCGTCATCTTGGATTTTTCAAGTTTCAGATTTTTTTCATAAAGATGGAATGCTTCATAAAATCCTAAACAAATGCCAGCAAGGTCTCAAGTACTCAATTTATAAGTTGCGTCCACTATATTAGATCCAAAATGTTGGATTTTTCAAATTTATGTTTTTAATATTAAAGTTGGCATGCTCCAGAGCATCCTTACCAAATTTAAGCTTTGTAAAACTAAATTTGCAAATTCCATTCACCATCTTGGATTTTTCAAGTTTTAGATTTTTCTCGTATATATATATATATATAT
>CABFOW010001516.1:67318-81984 GCA_902141385.1 Timema californicum
TATATATATATATATATATATATATATATATATATATATATATGGCATACTTCGTAGAGTCCCCAGCAAATGCCAGGTCTCAAGGACTCAATTTGTATGTTGCGACCGCTGTATTAGGTTCACCATTTTGGATTTTTCAAAATTTTGGATTTTTCTCCTAAAGTTAGCAAGCTCCATAGCGTCAATAACCTATTTCAGCTATTTAGGGCATTAGTAAGTGGGGAAAAAGATCCTTGGAAGAACAAACAAACAAACACCGGACGGATTTTTAAATAATGTAGATGTTCAAATCCTGTTTAATCTTTGTTGAGACAAGTGTCTTAAGCCCTGATTGTCCAAGCAATACTCCACACTCTAAATCTGAATAAAAGAGAGAGTATACAGAAAAAGACTTCAACTATTCCCCCCCCTCCCCCCCTTGTTCAACACACACACGCACACTTTCTCTCTCTTTGTGAAGTAAAGTGGAACCTCACCTATTAACTCGAGTTGAAGAAGTGAGTCCGTCCTTCTCTACTTTACGCCAGAGTTGCGATCAAATGAAGCATGGCCCGCGCTATGTTTGGCCGACTTGACAAGACAAACCCGTGTGTAGTCTGGTCCCAAGAAAGTGGAGAACTGAAGAAGGTGCGGTTAGCGACATGTGCAGTATTGAACGAAACATTTTTAGCTCAAGTCTGATTTAGACAGGAAGGAATTGTTTTTTTTTAAACTGTAGTTTTAGTTTTTAGCACTCGTTCGGGTTTTACGCATATCTACTAACTAAGCTTGTGTGTTCGGGGATGAGGAAGGATGAATTTAATGGAAGTGCGCCCACATTTTGGTGGAGGTAGAGGGGAAAAAACATTTAGCAAAAAATCACCCTCACTCTATTATAATGGAATTCTAACTCCGGTATCTTTGTCATAGACATTCCAACCTATGGCTGGAATGACGTCTTAGAACATTCGACCACCGAAGCGGGTTTTCATAGAATTGAACTAAGAATTTTTTTTCCACCACATTTCCCCAACCTTAAAATAATTATATATCGTTAAGTAGCATGCTATAAAAGCGCTAAAATAGTCGAGCAAAATTCATAACCGCTAGAAAACAAGTGGGTTTATAACGTACCTGGGGGGAGCTGTCCGGCAGTAGGAGAAAAAAGAGGATAAAAAAAATATATAAATCCAATTTGTGTTGTGATCCCATTGTTTAATTACATTCAATTCACAAAGCTCAATTCTACGCTCATTTACCAGTTACCTTTCGTCTCTCCACCACTTGGGTCTTAGTGATCAAGTGAAATATGTGAATTTTTCTGAATCTTCAGTGAGGAAAACTTCAACTTTTAGACTACGTTTACAAGTATGTATAGGTTCATAGAAAATAATTTGTATGTCAATATAGTCAAAACCAAATTCGTGACTGTTAAAGGTTTTGCTACTATATATATATATATATATATATATATATATAACATAGTAGCACCACGTTTTACTATCCATTTGGTTACACGCTTGTGTAGACTAATTCCGCTTATGGTTTTAGGGACTAGGAACAGAGTTTACGTGGAGGGAGAGAGAAACCCCATTTTGGAGAAAAACACATCCTTGGTACACCCGACCAAAATTAGAACCTCAATTTCCCCGTCATCAGCAATCTTGTTTACAGTGAGAATAGCGTGTTAGACCATGCGGCCACCGAAGTGGATTTTTCCATATTTAACCTAAGAGAAACGTCTGAATGGCAATATCCAAGCCACCTCAAAATAGAGATTGTACAACAAATTCCCACATAAAATTTTATATTAAAAACACATTTGGTATAATTTTTAGCGATTACCAGTGTATTCCATTAAAAAACTATTATAAATTCATATACAATTTCGTAGATTTTAATAGTAAATGATTTTCATAACTATTTGTAATGGAACAAATAATTCCAAATACAAATCATCCCATAATAGCACAAACTGATGATCACATAGCTAAAATCGACAGGATCATGTGATATTTAAGTACAGTATATATAAGTTAAATTTTAGTCCAGTTCTTCCAAAGATTATATTTTTTGTTTTTATTACATTTGGCGAAGTTAAGGTTAATTTACCCTGGATTACACTCAACCAAAGCAAAGAAATAACTAAACTTATTTATAATAATAACTTTAATTGACTAAAGGGGTAGTCGGTCCCTAAATTGACCAATGCGCGCGTTTTAACGTGCGTGGCTACACTTAAAGGACACAGCCATGATGAATTAGAGGAGCCCTCGAGAGAGTTATTTGTTCCCCAAATAAGTGGACGCCAGCCCCTGGCACTGTAGGTGAGTTTACACCTTGGAAAAGTGGTTGACATATACAATGTGTCAAACTAGAGAAGAGGCGGTCTTAATAATTGGCCAAAGTGTACAGTACATTTAACGGTTTACCTAACTTCAAACCTTTATTCATACAAAAGTTTCAACACATATAAGCATAGTTAATTTAATATGTTTTACAAGCATGAAACACTAGATTCGCTTAGAAATAACATTTTGTTTGAGTGCATTTTTTAATGAATCCAGCCAGCCTAAGCAAGCCTTTATTATGTTGGAGTTATGGTGGGGAGTTGGGGGGGGGGGGGGNGGGGGGGAGAGGAATATAAAGCATTATACAGCTGCGACGCTACAACTCTGGACGAAAGGGAATAAGGTTCAGATTTGTGGATTGGGATGCTTATAAGGTGGGAGTTTTAGCACTTTTACGTAATCTAATTGCAGTTTGATAGGTAATATTAATAATAATATTATTATTAGCACTGCGTCTTACTACCCGTTCGGGTTATACGCACTTACACTAATGTGTAATGGTAGGGTGATTGTAAGATGAAATGAAGGACCTACAGTTTAACGTGGAATCCGAACCATGGCAGAGGCCTGGCATTCCCCACATTCACAAGATGTCTTGTCATAGGTGAAGGAAGGGTTTGGCAATCAGATAAATCTGTGCCGGGACCGGGGATTGAACCCCGGCCGCCAGCACAGAAGTCTGACACCTTACCCCTAGACCGCCAGGTCACCTGTTAATATTATTATTATTATTAATAATAATAATAATAATAATAATAATAGGGTGTCAGCAAGGCTCCATCAATTTGTAGCTCAGTTTGCGGAAATATTAGCCAGTAATAATGTACTTTTACCCAAGAGACTCCCGAATATACTAATCGTACATACTTTCCGTGGAGGCTCTTTCCATCTCCCGATCAGATGAGATGATGGGAGTGAATATGACGGGGTGAAGCCAATGAATATCTTAACCAAAATTAAGTATAATTTATCAAACATTGGTTGCCATGAGAGCAAGTCCGCTTTCGAGAAAAATTCCCCATTACCAAAATGGAACTAATCCCCGGGACCTCTTAAGGCTACACCTAGGGTCAGTCAATTGTATAGGTTTACTGGTTTCGTTGTCACCTACACTGGTGGTCACGTGGAATATGGTATTAGGATCACAATATATACTTTAAAATATGTACTCAAGGTTCACACAGTAAGGTTGAGCTGATATTTTATGGATTGTTTCATCTTTCAATGTTTATTGGTTTTGGATTCACACTGCACAGGTGGTATAGTAGTGTTAAAGCATATTTCCTTTAATAGATCTAAAAATAAAAATATAAGACTTGATTATACCCCTTAGGATAGTTTTATTTTTCACGACCTCTTACCACCCTTTTGGATCATAGGCTGTGCATATAAGATAATTACTCTGTTGGGGTATGGACAAGGAAAGAATAATTTTAGAGGTAATCTACCCAAATTTGCGTGGAAGGAAAGTGGAAAACCATTTAGGAAAACTTTTATCAGTAGACCCGACCAGGATTAAAACCCCAATCTCCTTGTCTTCCCCAGGCCAGTCAAACACGAGACTGACGCCTTAGAACGTTCGGTCACTGAAGTGGAAGTCAACATAGACCAAAACCAGCCTTTTAGGTTTCTTGGTTTTGAAGTTATCCCAACAGGTGACCACGTTGTTATTTTTTAGGTGTAATGTTCGCAACTAATGTTAAAGTCAAAGGAAATACAACCGAAGTTAACACCGTAGGGTTTCCTAAAGTGCATAAACTTATTCAAATTTTAACTATCTATTTATTATGGTTTTTGAGTGACCCGAACATAGGTTTGAGTGGTTTAAGTCGCCAAAATCATAAATGCATAGGTAAAGTATATATATTTTTTCCAAATTAAGTTTTCATAAGTAACTATGCAAAATGTATTGGTCCTGATTCTACAGCGTTAGCACTTAAGTGTAAATTTATTTTATTTATATGATAATTAAGTTCTTTGCTACTTTGGAGCCATAGCTGCCTTTTAATTGGAAGAAGTCATCCGTTTGACTGAATAGTCATCTATGTCAAAGTAAACTCAAATTGTAAAAAGTTGTAGAACGCTAGCTGTGTAGTTTTTTTTATTTGTCAAATACTTTTTATCTTATAATGTTGATACGAAATCACAAACAAATAAAAAAATATAATGTTTAACTATCATGGTTTTAGGACTGTGTTTAATTTTTTAGAAGGGTCGCAAAAGAGCATACGTATTTGAGGATTGTTTTAATGTATTTGAAGCTTTGTTAGACTTGGTAACTAAAATTATCTTTAGAGATCATCTCGCTTTTGTTTTTAAGATGAAAAATTAAAACTTTGTTTGATATTGAAGTCTTTCGAACCGGGATCCTCATTCGCGTTTGACGTGAAAAAAAAAGGGTGTTCCAGTTCTGTTTCACAGACTGTACTAGACACGGGGCCTCCGTTTGAATGAAGTTGCCAAGATTTGGGAGAGGCGACGAGCCTTGCCTGATTGATGGTCGAGTGTTTTTTTTATAGACACATGTAGTTTATACCGAAAGATCTTTTTCTAACAGTCTTACAAGATGAACTATGTCCTCTTTCACAGATGCCGCGACAAAACTTCAACCCGTGTCTATATCTACATATATATAAGGAAACAAATCTCTGTCGCGTAGTATTTGGTGAGATATACGATGTTTTTATTCGTGCCATTAATTTTACCGTAGCACCTCGCAACATTTTTCTGGGTGGCGAAGCAAATAATTAAGAAGGGACGTTTGGGAAGAGAAATTTCTTCACAAAGGGTGTTTTGGATCGATGAGGGGGAAGGCAAGAGTAATTATATTAAGAGCGTGTCTTTGAAATATTTTGGAATTGCTGGTTTCAAATGCATAGCGAAATGCTTATCTTCTGATAGATTTTTAAAACCAAATAAGGTTTTATTTCTATAATCTTATTTTCATATAAATGTCATTTTATGAAATACAATCATATTTTTAACGATTAACGATGATTAAATTTTACCAGTAGACTATCATAAAAGCTATTTTAATTATATTGAACATATCTATCAAAAATGACAACCGCAGATCGTGTGACCTTGTGTATGAACTCACTTTGCTCGTTGGGAGCTCTGCCCCCAAACCCCCGCCGAGTTTTCTTTGCACGTACCTGTAAACTAAAGTAATTCCAGAACCGTTTTTAGATATGTCTTACCGTTTATCCCCAAGAGACCTCCAAAGAAAGGTTCGCATCAACTTTAAAGTTCCTCCGACATTTTGAATTTTTTAGGGGGGATTACATTTTTTAAATTTTTTTTTGGAATTTTCCCGTTCTTTACAGGCTAGAAGCTATAAGTTTGCCAAATTTCAAGTTTCTAGCTCATCTGGAAGTAGGTAAACATTAATATCAGTGAGTGAGTCAGCCATGTAGCTTTATAGTAGTATAGTAATATTACAATACGTGGAAGTATATCTATTATCTATTCTAGCTGTCAGATAAAGCTCTTCCTTGGGAGATTGTACTGTTTGATTAATGTAAGAGTTTGGAGATGAAAATTTAAATATACTATATCAAGTAAAAAAAACATGAATGAGAGACACACCAATGTCCATTTGACCAAAGATATCACTGTCGTCTTGTCTGGTTTAATCAAGATGAGATTAGGTAGGATTCTAGCCCCAGATAGGTAAACAGAGATTTTTTTTCTCTGAATCCTTTTCACTATACCTCATCTTAAGGTGGGGTTATAATGGACACGAGTTAAGGGCAATTATTTTGCAGATTTTGTATCAAAACATTTTTTGATCAAAAGAGATCTCAAGTAATTCTCCAATAAAAAACATAAAGTTTAATTTTCTTCACATGTTGATATCAACAGTTGTTGAATATCTATCAAGGGTGTCCTGGACTTAATGACATGTTTTCTTAATTTAAAAAAATTATCATCTAATGCCGCTGTGCTCATTACAGATATTCAACAACTGTTGTTATCACCATGTGAAGAAAATTAAACTATATGTTTATACCGGAGCAGTATTTTATTGATTTACTGAAAAAAAAAGTTTTTAAAACTAAAAAAATACTATTATTCTCTCAAGTTCCCTATATTTCCGCCATAAACAAAGGCATACTCTCTTTGAAACTTTACCTTATTCATTCCTATATCGCTAGTGTAAAAATGGGGATGATCCAAAAAGGATATTAAAGAATATGGAAAACCATATTTTGTTAAGATTAAAAAAAATTGAGTACCCATCCTCTTCAAAGTCATAACTAACCACAACAGAACTGAGCCAACTATCAGTTCTAACCAATTATTTCCCATTGAACTTCTGGCTAGTTACTTTATTATTATTATTATTATTACTACTATTAGCACCGCGTCTTACTAACCGTTCGGGTTATACGCACTTACGCTTATGTGTAATGGTAGGGTTATTGTGAGATGAAATGGAGGACCTACAGTTTAACGTGGAATCCGAACCACGGTGGAGGCCTGGCATTCCTCACATTCACAAGATGTCTTGTTAGAGGTGAAAGAAAGGTTTGGGTTATCAGATAAATCTTTGCCGGGACCGAGGATTGAACCCCGGCCGCCAGCATAGAAGTCTGACACCTTACCCCTAGACCGCCAGGTCACCAGTTACTTTATTAAGTAAATCACTACTCACCACAGTCACAAGTTTTAGAAAACTTTCCAGCCTTAAACGGTTTAATGTAAATTTTAAAATTAATATTTATTTATTTTATATTCAAGCCCATACACATATGGAAGATTTTAATTCGTTTCCGGATGTTACTGACAAATGTATTCATTTAATGCTTATTATTTTGTACTTCTTGACAATAAGAATAATAAGAAAGAATATGTCAAAATCTAGATATTAAATAATTCTTAGTTAATTGCTAGGTTCGTATTCTTCTGGGTTAAGTAAGATTGTAAGTGGCTAGACGTGCCTTCTACTTGAAGGAAGACGCGTTATTTCTCAAATTATGGTGTTTCTAAAGTTACAAAACCAAAAACATTCTCAATGTTCTTTAAAAAAAATTGTGTTTGTGATCCCTTTAAGAATAAACTTTATTTGTTTGGGATGGATACAAATGTCTTTTATAGTTTACCTTAATCTGAGAAACGAAGCATTTAGGGTAAAACGTCGTTGATAGTGAGATTATTTGAACCCTTCATACAATTTGATAAAACTATAAAACTTAAGATTTAAAAATCCATACAAAATAGACATTTGATAGCTCTAGATTCTATTTTGGCGTCAACCATACTTTAAAATAGCAAACGACTTAAGTTATGCCGGATTTTTATCGTCATCTGTATGTCTCTAGGCTACGGTAAGCGATCTCCTTAATTACGGCACACTAAAAAAAACTATATTAACAGTTGAAGTTATAGCCTACAGAGATTTGTTTTCCTTTTAAGAGGAAACAAAATAAGGATTTTTCATGTTCTTTCTGGCCTCGTTAAGTTCTGAATGACAGCCGACATGTATAAACTATCGTGTATTGATCTGAAGCACGGAGTGTACGGGTAGGAGGTGGGGAGGGAGATGTATAAACCGCAGCTTGAGTCCGTGGGAAACAAATAAATCATTTTGAATGGTTACAGGTGTAGGAAAACTACTTGGATCCTCCCGTGTGGTTAAACCGTAGTTTTGGTTAGGAGAAAAATCGATACTATCCGTTATTCTAATATTAAGTAATAATAATAATATTTAGCACCGCGTCTTACTACCCGTTTGGGTTATACGCTTTAAGTACTAATTACTCTAACGGATTAAGAATTGGGAAGGTTGAATTAGAGGAAGTGAACCCGCATTTGCGTGGAGGGAGAGTGGAAAACCATTTTGGAAAAACCACCCCCAGTTCACCCGACCGAGATTCGAGCCTCGATCTCCCCGTCCTCAGAAGTCGAGCTCAACACGACAAGCGCATTAGCCAACTACGCCACAGAGGTGGGTTCTAATATTAAAAAATACACCTCTTCCGTATAACATTTTCAAAAGGACATAATAACCGAAAGGATTTTGGTAACAACGATATATTTACATTTATCTATGAATAATCAGATTTAATAGTCATCATTAAGTTGTTTACATCTCGCCTGCTGTCAATGAATGTAGGATTCTGAATGCACAAGACAAGATATTTACCGGGTGTTTTCTATAGCTGTGGGGAATGCCAGGTCTCTCCCATGGTTCGGATTCCACGTTAAACTGTAGGTCCTCCATTTCATCTCACAATCACCCTACCATTACACATTAGCGTAAGTGCGTATAACCCGAACGGGTAGTAAGACGCGGTGCTAATAATAATAATAATAATAATAATCTATAGCTGTGAAAAATAAAGAGGGGGGGGGGGTGAAAACAAGGTACTTATGTAGATATTTGGTTCAAAATGGGAAAAGAGGACTACTGGGAAGTGGATGAGGGAGGTTACATGAGGTTCCTCATGAGGAACTGTCATCTGCACGACGTCATATAAGGAAAGGATGGGGAAAAGAGGAACTTAAGAAGGAGGAAGAAGATTAAAATATTAGATGACTATAAGGAAAGAAGAAAATTCTGGGAGCTGAAGGAAGAATTAGAGGCCAGGGTACATTGGCGATCTAAGTTCATTGACAAATAAAATGGACCTGTCTTAAGAGAGAACACCTAATAATAATAATTTATCAGTAGGAATATTAATACCCAATTTTACTATTGAAAGTAGGATTATTTAATTTTGAATGGTAGTTATTTTTTGTCTCATAAGAAAACTCCATGGCACCAGCAGCGCAAGTAAACCATAGCGACCGACTCATTTTGATCGAGATAGTGCCAACATTTATGTGTAGATGGTGTGATTTGGTCAGCACAAAAAGACCTCCGGGCATTAATGCCAGTTTTTTTTATTCAAGTAACTCCTCATGTGTCCTCACGTGGCTAATTTTGACCCCGGTCCAGACTCCAGATAAATCCGGAAGCGCCGGGGATAAAACCCTGGACCTCTGTATCTGTGACCAGGAACGCTCACCACTAGATGACATACGCGGCTCTTTTATACATACAAAAACATTCAATCATAGTAGGCTTACTACGTTAACCTCAAAAAAATAAATAATTGAAAACACGTTTTACTTTGTAAAGGTGTTTTAATTGATAACCTATTAATTGGTGCGAATATTTTATTTATGTTCTGTACATTAGCTAATGCAAATGGGTCTTTACAATGCCTAAGATATATTTGGTAATATTTTGTTTATTATAGGCCCGCATATTATTAAAAATATATTTGCTAATTCTATATCAGTAATCTTGTTTCATAAGAATCACAGATCTTGTAATCATAATGTGAAAATATTACACTAAATTACACTCGTACACTAATTAAGTTGAAGAGTCTTTATTATTATTATTATTATTATTATTATTATTTTGCAATTATTTGAGGTACTATATTTAACGTGCACTTTCTGAACCGACTGATTATATCAACACACGACTTATAAACTGACTTAAATTTGAAACCGACACAACACCCAGCCCCCGGCCGTTAATATATCACTATGAAAGGGTAAACCCACATTTCACCAACGATAAATTTGTCGGCCATGCCAGGAATCAAGCCCGGGACTTTTGGCTCAGTAGACAGGCACACACACTAGCGACTGAGCTAAGGTGTCGGACTAATATAATACTAACAGCTATTATAATAATATAAAATAAACCTAAGTAAAGATAAAGCTAATTAAATTGTGATAGAAGAAAAGCAATAAAATATATGTACTTCTCCGAATAATCTACAAACTAGAAATTACTTTCTACAAATTAAGACACCAGCTGACATTTTTATATCACACTCATCACTACAGGATTGAAGATTAAAAGCTAAGAGGTATAAAGGGGCTAGGAGGGAGGATATAAAGATGATGAAAACATTATATTATTTATTTTATTTTCAAAGGCTAGGTTAGCTGTAGAAGTGTCTGCATTATAGCGAGAGGAACAGCTAGTAAAGAGAGATGAAAAAGTGGTAGAGCTGTTAATTGATAGAGGACGCATCTGTCGTTACTGCCTCATGGTTGTTTTTTCCTCCCACATCTCTCTTTTGCTCGTGTTGTGTGGTGCGACTAGTGTGACACAATAGTTATATCAGAAGGGAGGGGGGGGGGTAGTAGAGAGAGGGAAAAAAAGGGAGGGACTCTCATATGTGGGCCTCCCAGACAGTTTCCTAAAAACACTTGCGCCGCCATTGATGAGGTGTGAAAGGATGCTCTGGGTGCAATTACAGCCCACAAGATCTGAATCTGTTCCCCCTTTACACCCTCACCCCCCCACCCCCCCAACCACACCAACCGACAATATTTCTCTTATCCGCTTCAGTGGTCGCGTGGTTTAACGCGCTACTCTTGCGTTGGACTAGACCGCCAAAGACGGGGAGATCGGGGTTCGATCCCGGTTGGGTGCATTGAGGGTGGTTTTCCTTAAATAGTTTTTCCACTCCCCCTTCACGCAAATGAGAGTATATTACCTCTAAATTAATTATTCCTAATCCCTAACCTAATAGTGTAATTAGTACATAGACGTATAACCCAAAAGGGTAGTAAGACCCGATTCTAAAAGAAAGAAAAACCTGTCTTCTCTATTTTCTACGAATTACCTGTATCGACCTGGCGGTCTAGGGGTTGGGTGTCAGACTTATATGCTGGCGGCTGGGGTTCAATCCCCGGTCCCGGCACAGATTTATCTGATTACCAAACCCTTCCTTCACCTATGACAAGACATTTTGTGAATGTGGGGAATGCCAGGCCTCCGCCGTGGTTCGGATTCCACGTTAAACTGTAGGTCCTTCATTTCATCTTACAATCACCCTACCATTACACATTAGCGTAAGTTCGTATAACCCGAACGGGTAGTAAGCCGCGGTGCTAATAATAATAATTACCTGTATAGGTGAATATGCCGACTAAACTACGAGCCCATATAAAACAGTTTGCTAATGATTGGGGTTTCGAGTTTTGAATCCCAACTGGGTTTACTAAGTAAGATTTTTTTTTTATAAATGGTTTCTCCCCTTCCTTCCACGTAAATTGGGGTACATTTCCTCTAATACTCAATCTTAATAATAATAATAATAATAATAATAATAATAATAACCAAGACTATTTCAGAACGTTGCAGAAAGTAATATACGCAAAGCCAGCGTTCTTTCGGATTATGTAAGAAATGCTTTTTAAACATGTATAAAGAATTGGCTCCGTCAGTTATTTATGATCACGTGTTTGAGGTATTTAGAGTCATTCGACCGTAAAATATGTATTGAACAATTTTAACAACGCGTGTATAGACCTAATTATAAGCTATAAATAATGGTTTAATTATTTCAGATCGTTATAGAAAACGAATTATCAGGGGCCAGTCGTGCTATTTTATTATGTTTTGCATACCATTGACAAGGTAAACTAATTAATGTGTGGTGCTGGAATTGAGTCTAAATAGACATTCATGTGAAGTGTACACAATTATATATTTATATTATTTATAATAATAGTAATATTATAAATATTATTAGTATTAATATAGTAAAAATCTATTTATATACGCTTCATATTAATGTCTAGTTACACTCAATTTCAGCACCTTACATTAATTATTATTATTATTATTATTATTATTATTATTATTATTAGCACCGCGTCTTACTACCCGTTCGGGCTATACGCACTTACGCTAATGTGTAATGGTAGGGTGATTGTGAGATGAAATGAAGGACCTACAGTTTAACGTGGAATCCGAACCACGGTGTAGGCGTGGCATTCCTCACATTCACAAGATGTCTTGTCATAGGTGAAGGAAGGGTTAGGAAATCAGATAAATCTTTGCCGGGACCGAGTATTGAACCCCGGCTGCTAGCATAGAAGTATGACACCTTACCCCTAGACCGCCAGGTCACCTCACACACATTAATTACTTTACTTTAACAATAGTATGCAAAAAACAACAACATAAAATAGCAAGTAAGACCTCTGATAATTCGTGAACTGTAATAATTTGAATTTTTTTTTTTTGTTTGATGAATACAAATACTGCTATTTATACTTGAAACTCTTACACCCTGCTCCACCCCTCCCCTAACACTTTCACTAATATATATCTATGGCCCACCCCAGAGAAGTAAGAGGTGGAGGGAGGGGGTGGTTCTGTATTATGCGCAGTTGCAAAAAATAATGAACTGCACTGCGCACGCATCTTCGGTATCATGTCCACTTTATGCGTTAAGTGTCCCGATTTCATTTCCCGGCATGGCCAAAATTGTTATCATTAGTTAAATGTGGGTTCCCCCTTCGCCTGTGATAAATTAACGATCAGAGGCTGGGTGTCATGTCTGTGGGTTTAATTTGGTTTATAAGTTATGTGCTGATATTGTTAGGCCGTTTAAATAGTGCTTATCAAATACCTTAAATATGTAATAATAATAATAATAATACATGAATGCAGACTGTAAGAAAAAACAACATTTAATTAAATAAAAACGCACACATTGAAACTATATTTTACTCAAAATCTTTATGTAGATTTTTTCAAATAGTTCTTCCAATCTAACACATGTTATTTTGGCAGGCGGTCCCATGTTTCAAGGTGGTAGCTTAGTGGATGAGTTTAGCAAGCAGGTAGTGAGCACATACACACATTTATGACATCTTGTTGACAAGTTTATGAACAAAGAGTATGTGGTCATAATATTATGTGTATCTTACTTCTCGATCGGCAGCTAAAATCGCCGACCAATAGTAACACATATTACTCTACTTTAAAGGGGAGGGGGGAAGGGATAAGGTTTATTTTTCAGAATTAGATAAATTTTTACTGTTGGTTTCTATTTTGTGTTTGTGGACCATGTCTTACTACCGATTCGGGCTAGCCACATAATTGAACTAAAGTAGAGTATCGCTAATTTGGACTAATTGGGGACCGGCACAATTTTCCCCTGAAACCAAAAGAGGGATTTTTGCGATCCCGTCAGTCTGTACCTCGGGCTAGAGCCGAAACTATTTTACTGATTGGGCTAAAACTTGATATTTGGGATTTTCATAGGGTCCTCCTGAGAAGTTTTTGGAACTAGATGCCAGACCCTAAATTTAAGCGTAGTTTACGGAAGGACAAAAAGAGAAAAAAAATCAACTTTCTCAAAATTTGTTATGATGATTTTGATTGAATTTTATATCTAGACACTGGTTATTGTTATGGGCTCGCCCGAATTGCGCCAATTCTCTTATCTCAGACCCGAATTGCGCCAAGAGCTTAAAAGTGCCCCCCCAGACCGGACCCGAATTGCGCCAATACCCCCCTTCCCAAGACAGGACCCGAATTGCGCCAACTCTGAACATAAACAAATATTAATGCTATGTCTGGCGGCAAGAAGGACACAATTCAAAAAATATAATTTAGTTAACTATGTTTAGCCCAAAATCAAGCAATATTATATCAAAGTGAAATTTCCGTTTTTAAAACATTGTCAATAATAGCTATATGTATGTTAAATAATAGTATAACAAACATAATATAAACAAGTCATACAAAGGAGTTTTGGAAGGACACACACTTCACTATGCTTAATCTATCTATTTCTCCATTCCTAAACTGTTTAATTTTTTTTCAATGAATGATTGTTTGAACTTAGACTTATTATCCTTCTTTTGCACATTACCTTCTCTTACACTGTTGATTCGAATGTACGTGTCAGTTTGGACCGATTTTAAATTTTGTACGAAGACAAAAATGTTTCGGTGCGTATTCAAAGGTTCAATCCATTAACACAATTTCATTCTGGCACAAATACTCAAGATTAGAGTCACAAGAAAATATCACGATCCCCTTCTCTTTTTCGTTTCTCAACAGAAAGTTTTCGTCTTGAATAGTTTTTATTTCAATTGAATATATGGCAATTTGAATTTCTTCGTAAGATTTTGGCAACTTTGGCAGTGTTTTTAGTTTAGTGTAGTTGATGTTGTTCCTGATACATTTAATGTCCTCGCGGGTCAATGTCCTCTGTGTGGATTAACTTTCCTCTTAACTGCGTTGCTAATGGATCTTCTGTTCAACTCTTGATCTAGTAGTGGTTCATGGTTGTGTTCGTTTTCAGTCCACGAGAAAATATTTCCACCATCAAGAGTAAATATTTTAGCCTTGCAGTACTTTTTTAGTGCATCTCCACCTCTCTTCCCTCGTCAACTTTAATTGATTCTCCTGTCGATACATATATTTATTATAGACAATCAGAACTTTCCCCTTTTCACTATAAATCCTTTCCATATCAATAATTCTCGCTAATATTATCACAGTTCACACAAAACCCG
>CABFOW010001516.1:82138-143426 GCA_902141385.1 Timema californicum
CCGGGACAGTCCCTGTTGTCGAGACAATTAATACATATTGGACAGACGGACGTCAATACTACTGTTACAAGTCTTGTTGGGGGCACTTAAGGCGTTTTTACATTCCTTTACCAAGGGGAGGAAAGACATGATATAGCGAGAGCTTGTTTGCGATGGTCTTTGCTTGTATCATCCCCCTCACCTTCCTCACCTACTACCTGAACTTGACTTGGCGCAATTCGGGTCCGGGATTAGTAAACAATTTTTAATCCCTTAATAACTGGCGCAATTCGGGTCTGCCCATTGTTATAAATAAGATGGAAATTCTCATTTTATTATGAAAGTAGCTCTGAGGTTCCTTTACACGGGGGAGATACTCCAATTTTTATCATTTCTTCGCAAATATTTGAGATAGTATATCACTTATTATTATACATTTGTGGTAATATACAAGATAAAAGCTTTTATTTGAGATACATTTTTATAAAGCCAATAGTTTCTGAGCTATAAGCAAATATATATAATATTCTGAAAATTGAAAAATGACACTTGGACAGGGAAATTGAACCCGGGACCTTTGGCTTAATACGCCAATGCTCTAACCACTGAGCTATCCAGGATTCGTCCCGTGCCCAGGGTCATTCTTCACTCATATATTAAGGCTGAGTCTATGATGGACGTGCGGAAATCGTCGGCTACAAATGTGTGATTTTTTTTTATTAAGTTCACGAGCTATCAGATAACGCAGCGACCTTCAAGAATATGATATCTTGATGGAGTAATCCTCACTAAAATACATAAATAATAACTTTAGTTATTTGATTCGCAAATATATATATATATATATATATATATAAAGACCTGAATTAAACATATATATGTATATATATACATATACCTGAATTAAACTTATATTATATACGTTTATATATATGTATATATACACATATACCTGAATTAAACTTATATTATATACGTTTAATTCAGGTCTTTGAAAACGAATTTGATTTTCATGCTCTTTGGTGGACAACTTTACTGTAACAGTGTTCCTAGTGCCATAGAGTAAGTAACAGTGAATTATATTTAATTACGATCTTTGGTGTAGTGTTTCTACAACAATGTATAGACCTATTATTTCGTTTCACAAATCTTACAAGTTTTTAGTAAATGTCTATTTTAGATGAAAGCGGGAGAAAGTCTTTGTAGTGCACTGTACTATTTATTTTTATGACAAAAATAACCCTTTTTTAATAGCGTCCATACCTTAATTGACTAATGTAAGTTAAATATATATTTTGGCTTTGATATAGAAAATGTTTAGGCTTATATGATAATATTAATTAAAGATTCAGTTTAGTAGAACTTGAGAAATTTATGTCAAAATAAATGGTCGATTTCTAAAGTTTAAGCGGCGTCTTTGAATATTTTTGAAATTTAAAATTTTTAGGGCAACCTTTGATTTATAATCTTTCATACTTTTCCTAAAAAAAGTTAATTTGGTGAGTGAGAAACACTTTAGGGGAAAAAAACCACTAAATATACCCAGCCGGGGCTTTTACGGTGAAATCCAGCCTTTTGCGAAAATAATGCCTTTGACTGAAACCATAACTGACGAATTTATTTATTCTCAATGAAGGTGACCTGGTGGTCTAGGGATAAGGTGTCGGACTTCTGTGCTGGGGGTCCGGGTTTTAATCCTCGGTCTCGGCACATATTTATCTGATTACCAAACCCTTCCTTCACCTCTGACAAGTCGTGTATTAATCACAACTTGTGAATGTGTGGAATGCCAGGCCTCCACTGTGGTTCGGATTCCACGTTAAACTGTAGGTCCTCCATTTCATCTCACAATCACCCTACCCTAGTTTAAGTGCGTATAACCCGAACGGGTAGTAGGACGCGGTGCTAATAATAATATTCTCAATGAAATACTAAGATTTATTTTGTTATTTACTTTTTCACAAGTTCCTAAATCAAGTTGAAAATACAGTTTTAATCCACGTAAATGAACATTATTATTCATAGAAACATGTTTATTTTTGTTTCCAGGGAGATCCCGTGGTCCTACTAAATCCCGCTGTCATCAAGTAGCGCTGACGTCACACTCAGTGCTGCGACCTGGCGAGGGCATCTTGCGCGGCAAATCACGTCGTGGCGACAGGTGGAGTGGTGGAGCAACGGTTTGGTGCCATCAGCGAACTCCCGGGGAAAAAAAAACTTCGGTTGGGGGGCCTGATCGATACTTCGACGATCCCAGGACCTGTCACGGGACTTCACTCCCCCTCTCTTTTTTACTGCCCTCCCTAAAAACCAAACCTTCCCCGTGGAATACTGCCGCCGATGTGGGGGTAGTGTTCGGATATACTTGAGTGACACTTGCATAGTTACAGCTTTTAAAAATTGTTTATAGAATATTTAATGTTAATTTTCTGAACCAGTTTATTTCATCAGGACATAATTTATAAACTGAACTAAATATAGATTGCCAAACCCTTCCTTCAGCTCTGACAAGACGTGTATTAATCACAACTTGTGAATGTGGAGAATGCATGGCTTCCATCATGGTTCGGATCCCACGTTAAGCTGTAGGTACTCCATTTCATCTCACAATCCCCCTACCATTACACATTAGCGTAAGTACGTATAACCCGAACGGGTAGTAAGACGCGGTGTTAATAATAATAATAACATTTAGAACAGACACAACACCCGGCCCCCGTAAGTCAATTCATCACTGTAAAAGGAGAAATCCACATTTAAATAATTAATGTCCTCATTTATATGTTTGGACTAATAAAAATAAATGAATTTGGATTCACAAGGGTCAACACTTCGTTTTAAGATTCCAAATTCTTGTTAAAATTTTTTAATATTTTACTTGTTGTTGAAAAAAATGCGATGACCTGAATATGTGCAAGTCCTCATTTATAAGTCTTTACAAATACAAAATTTAAATATTGACTATTGAGTATAAAATCAAGGATATAGATCATTGTTGTACAAACAATTCTCCAAAGAGGTTAAAAAAAAAAATAACAAAATTTTGAGAGCATTAATTATATTTAATTAATCTATGGCTTTGTAGAATTATTGCATTACAACTTAAGTAGTATCTCTTTACAACTAAAGCTCACAAAATGCTATTAATATATTTGCCAATATCTCAGAAACTGTTGGTTTTATAAAAATCTATTTCATAAAAATGCTTTTAACTTTTAATAGTACTACAATTTGGTCAAAGATAAGTTATTTAATATCTCAAATAGCTGCAGAGATACGGAAATTTCCGCTTCTATAAAGTAGCCTAAAAGTCATTTTAAAGGGAAAATTAAAAGATCCAGATCATTTATAATTTTGATTAATGCCTAAATACGAATTTTAATCAAAATCGTTAGAGCCCATTTTGAGAAAATAGCTTTTTTAGTCATTTCACTTTTTATTAAACTACTCTTTATTCTGAGGTTAAAAAGACACACAGACAGACCGCATTTCAAAGACCACTTTTTAGGGTTCGGGGGGTCATAAGACGTCGACATATATCTACATTTCGAGTTAGATTATTTTTACGGTAGCTATACTTTACTTTTAGTGTACGAAAAGTTAATATATATATAAAATTTCGTAAGGCTTGAAAGTTATTGGTTTTATAAAAATATGTTTCAAATAAAAGATTTGTATTATAAATAGGCCTACATATTTTCAGTGATAAGTGATTTCACTTCTCAAATAGTTACGGAGATATGATAAATAATAAGAAAATACGCATCAGACCTGAACCCTTAAAGTTATTTTGCCGATATATTAAGGGTAGCCATTTTGTTTGGAATATTTACATATGTACATAAATGAAATTTAATTAAAATTGTTTTAGCCTTTTTTTTCTCTTTTTTCCCTTCATTAAACTACCCTTAATTTTAGGGTTAGATATCCAATTCCAAAAATCCCTCGGGCAACCCTATGAAAAACCTAGATACCAAGTTCTAGCCCATCAGTAAAATAGTTTAGGCTCTAGTCCACGGTACAAACGGACAGACGGCAATTCAAAAACACATTTTTGTATTCGGGGGGGTCATGAAACATCAACATTCATCAAAATCTCAAGTTCAATTTTTTTGACGATCACAATAATTTCTCTTCCTGTAAGATAACGAGAATGTAAAAAAAAAGTAAATAGCCATACATCAACTAAAAAACATTCCCGTGTCAAATGTTTAAAACAAAAAACTTTTCATGATCGGTCAAATGGGGACAGATAGGAGGATCATAAATCACAGCCACTGTTTTACAAGTTCTGCTTATCCTGCCAACGCTACAAGACACGCCACTAACTGATATGTTTGACTCCCTTATAATATGGTCCACCATCTTTTCTCCTCTGGTACTAATCCTTAAACTTAATTTTCTTCGTTTTCTTTCTATTAGGTTAAATAAATTTACCCTATCAAACTGAACCTGGAGTGTATTAATAAATAAATAAAGTAAATAAAAAGCTATGTGTGATGGTTTAATTCCTGGTCACTTGATAGTCATTGGACTCTACGCGAAGAGTTAATTGATATGCGCAGGTACACATACCATTAAGCCTCCCCCCCCTTTTCCCTCTCTATTCCCTTCCTCTACAAAGCATGCTGACGGGAAAAAAAACAACCCTGCAAATAATGGGAAGCCATCACCACCATTAAACTACCCCTTCTTGCCCCTTAACCCGTTCCAAACCAACCCGCTAACATGGTGGCAAACCTATATCAGTTTGGCAGACTGATAAATCAAATCGAGTTTCACAGGCTAACACGGTACACACATGCACATACACACATAAATACAGGTTGTACCGTAAATGTTGAACTCACTTCACCAGTAAACAGGAGGCACAATATCAATTAAAACTAACTCCATATAAACATGTGTCCCATTTGACCTTGTTTTTCGAACTATATTATTATTATTAGCACCGCGTCTTACTACCCGTTCGGGTTATACGCACTTACGCTAATGTGTAATGGTTGGGTGATTGTGAGATGAATTGGAGGACCTACAGTTTAACGTGGAATCCGAACCACGGTGGAGGCCTGGCATTCCACACATTCACAAGATGTCTTGTCAGAGGTGAAGGAAGGGTTTGGTAATCAAATAAATCTGTGCCGGGACCGGGGATTGAACCCCGGCCGCCAACACAGAAGTCTGACACCTTACCCCTAGGCCGCCAGGTCACCTTTTCGAACTATAACTTTTGTACTCCAGTAATGTGGAACTACTTAACGTTATATGAAGAAATGGGATAAAAACTGAGACCTTTGGATCAGTGCACCAATTCTCTACCTTTGAGCTATCCAGGGGTTTCCCCGTGCTCAGGGTCATTCTTCACTCATATTTTAAGGCGGAGTTTGTGATGAATATATGAAACGCAAAAAAATGGTCACCTTTAGCCTAAATCTAAGCATTGTAATGTAATGTATTTTTGACTCTACATGACAACTGCATTCATCCTTAAGTTGGCCATTTTGAGCACTTCCTATAATGATAAGTAGCTCCACATTACTGGACTGCATACATGAATATAACACGGAAACAAGGTCAAATGGGACATATGTTTATACAGGATGGGTACGAAATAATTAGACAACTAGTAGCTTGAAAGTTGGCAATTTAATTGCAACGTTAATATTAACTAGCTAAATAAAAACCAACTACATACGACACTTTTTCACTTTTTGAAGATAATGTCACTCAGGTGAGCTCCATCGGACGTCAGATAAACCTCAGCAGTTTGTCCATCACTTTCCTCATCATAGTTAGTCTAATTGTTTCCATTCCACCCTATATCGACTATTTTCATTGTTTTTATGTATATTCTCCATTACTGAATATGTTACGCTACACCCTGTATTTACACACATACACATACACATACACTACTGAACAACGTTGTTTGGACATTTTATGTGAAATTTAACACTGATGAAAAAAAATAAAATATATATATATATATATATATATATATATATACTGATTCATTTTACTGAGGATTTTCTAGCTAATTAGCACCATTTCGTGCATCGAAACTGAAATAGAATAACAGGATTTGGTAGCTTACCGACGTAATTCGAAGACTTATACGTAGAATATTCGTACCAGTTGGATAATTTGCATGAAAGTCAAACTTTGATGTTGGTGGTGAAGTGGTGAGGGGGAGGATAGAATGGAGATTTCTGATTCATGAAGCGATGTTCGGGAAATTTGAGTAGGTTGAATTACCGAGGACGGGGCTAGTCGAGATTTTGAGCTTGTCTGGGTTGCACTAGGTGACAGGAGAGGGGGGTTCATCCCCCCTTCCTACTAATGCGGGTACATTTTTTCCTAGAGTTGCTTTCTTAACCTGCACTTTAAATTATAATAATATTTATAATATAATATTTAGCACCGCGTCTTACTACCCGTTCGTGTTATACGCTTTAAGTACTAATTACGCTAATGGATTGGGAATTGGGAAGGTTGAATTAGATTAAGTGAACCCGCATTTGCGAGGAGGGAGAGTGGAAAACAATTTAGGAAAAACCACCCCCAGCTCACCCGACCGAGATTCGAACCTCGATCTCCCCGTCCTCAGCAGTCGAGCTCAACACGACAAGCGCGTTAGACAACTACGCCACCGAGGCGGGTCACTTTAAATTAAGTCGTTAAGAGAAATTGTAGTTTTAAAATTAGTTCAATACCTTGTAACATTCAGACGTGCAATTTTGTACCTAACCTTAAATGAATTTTAAATATATATAATTTCTAAAACTAATTTTGTACATTATATTATATTATTGAAGGGACCATGACATGAATCACCTGATTTGTGTTGTAAATTCACTTTTCTTAGAAATGATCAAACATATCGGCGATTTTGATTAAATTTCATTTCTAAGCTTTGATCAATATGACAAACCAAATGGCTACTCTCGACTTTTCGTCTAAATTACTATAAGGGTTCCGATTTGATGCGTAAATTCTAATTTTTAATTTTATCTCCGCAAGTCTTTGAGATATAAAATTACTTATAATTGCATACATGTGGATCTATTTGTAATAAACATCTGTTACTTGAAATATATTTTTATAAAACTAAACTTTTCAAGCTATACACAAATATATATTTCTTTTAACTTTACTAACACTTTAAGGTAAAGTATTACGACCGTCAAAAAAATCTAGCCCGAGATGTTGATGGACGTCAACGTTTCATGACCCCCCGAACCCTAAAAAGTAGATTTTGCAAAGCTGTGTTTGTGTCTAACCCTAAAATTAATAGCAGTTTTCTAAAGGGAGAAAAGAGAAAAATTCCATTTTCTCAGAATCGCCTATAACGATTCTCTCTCTCTCTCATTTTAGAATCAATAGTCAATAATTACCTATTTTATTGTTCAAAATTTATAAAAGAGAAATTTAATAGCAATGCAATAATCATAAGATGTGCATCCGCTAGTAAAATGACGAAAATTTTAACTGGAAATCTAAATTTTAATACGAGATTTTGAACCCTTGGAGACTCAATATCAATCTTTTGTATTTATCTAAATATACAAATGAAGATGTTAATTCCTTAAAAATAAAATTATAGAATTTAAAACCATGAGTCAAAACGAACGTGAAACGCAATTTTTTCTTGGGTTCGCTAGTGTAGGCCTATATTATATTATGAATTTTTAGTAAATACCTCCATTTCTTAAAAAATTGAGCGAGAAAGTCCGTGCGGAATTCCGTATATTTTATTTAAAAATGATTGTTTACCCACGTGATATAAATGTCAAGCTTGTTTATTCTAGATTGTTGATAATAGGAGGGTTGTGGTTTGATACCCTAATCGGTTATAGTAAAGGTGTTTTTAAAAATAAAATTCCCACTCCATATTTACGCAATCGAGGGTATATTTTCCTAAAATTCTAGCTTCCTAAAGGTTTAGCCTATACGTGTAGTGTGATTTAATCAAAATAAAATTGGGCCACACGCTCTCAAGTGTTATTAATTTTTTTTTAGCCGCGCCTTAGAGCCCATACTTGCTTTCCGTAAATAACTGGGCCTATACCAATAGCATAAATATAAATAAGGTATATACTATAAAAACTATACTAGCATGGGCGTAGAGATGAAGTGGTAAAACATTTAGAAAAAAACACCCTCAATAAACCAGAATGGGATCGAACCATGGTCTGCCAGTTGTCGGAAGTCTAGTATATTGCGGGAGCAACGCCTTAGACCATGCGACCACAGTGGCTCTCAGGAATTTTGTCTCGATAGTGTCTAATAATTCAAAAACTATCATTTAGGATATAACTTGCATCTTCATTAAGTTGAAAAATTTAAACTTTATTATAGTAAGCCCAACAGCCTAGAAGGAAATGCTGTGTCCAAAAAAATAAAATTGAAGTCATATTTTGCTAAAAATAGAGAAATTGCTGTCGAAAGGAATTGTCCTTTTCTGAAAATGTGGATTTACTTTTAATATTTTAGAAATTTTAATTTTTCTTTACTTATTCTCGATGTATAATCCTTCTTAATTTTACTTTTATAAATGATGATAGTCAGTTTATCAAAATTCCAGGAATTATTGGAGAAAGAAACTATTCACATTTTAGACCTATGCTATTTTGACTGGGGGGCACTTTTGAGGTAGAAGAGTTACTATCCAGTATCCACGCTCTAGTTTTCAATGTGTTTGAATGCTGGTGCATCAATTCAATAGTCCAACATCTTATCTCAATCGGTAGTGCATCTGCCTGTTAAGTCAAGGGTCCCGGGTTCACTTCTCAGCATTACCAAACAAATCATCTTTGATGAAACGTTGGTTTCCCACTATACAGTGATAAACCTACGGCCTGAGGCTGGGTGGTGTGTATAATCTAACTTTAAGCTCTTATATAGGTCGTGTGTTTGTATAATCAGTCGGTTCATAAAGTGCAGGTTAAAAAACTCCATAGCATCAGCCCTAAATCACGCCATACAGACCAGGCGGCCACCATCTGTTGGCGAAGATAGTGCCTACTTCTGCTGATACAGGGTGTCATGTGGCTGGCACAACGAAACCTCCGGGTGTTAGTCTCAGTTTTCTAGACCAAAGCTGCCACTTTTTTTTTATTCAAGCTCCTCATTTAACCTCACAAAGTTGAGTTGAACTCGTTATAGATCCCAATGCTTCACAGAAACTCAGGAAGCGTGGATCGAACCCGGGTCCTCTGGATCTGTAGCCAGAAACTCTTACCACTAGACCACAGAGCGATCCCACGTTAAATAAAGCAACAGATAATAACACTCAATACTAGTTTTACCAGTTGACCTGGTGATCTAGGGTTAAGGTGTCACACTTCTGTGCTGACGGCCGGGGTTCAATCCTCAGTCCCGGCACAGATTTACCTGATTACCAAACCCTTCCATCACCTCTGACAAGACGTCTTGTGAATGTGGGGAATGCCAGGCCTCCACCGTGGTTCGGGTTTCACGTTAAACTATAGGTCCTTCATTTCATCTCACAAACACCCTACCATTACACATTAGAGTAAGTACGTATAACCCGAACGGGTAGTAAGACGCGATTCTAATAATAATAATAATTTTACCGCGTGAATAAGTGTAAGTTGTGAACAGCCCGATGCAAGTGGCACTAACATTAAAAACAACAGACTCGCGCAGTATCCCCAACTCACCAGCTGGTTCTGGTAAGCAGTGACGGCGGTGAAGACAGATTCTGGGAAGATGAACGTCTTGAACTCCTCAGCCTCTAGTTCCGTGATCGGCGAGTTCCCTTGAGACTCGTGCCTCTTGACGAGGTGGATCCGAGGCTGGTACTTGTGCATCGAGTTGAGCACCAGCTGCACAAGAAACAAGACAGACCAATCAAACATCGCTGGTACCATGAAGCATCTGTCTACCAAGGGCCGCTGCCCTAAGGCCGTCGGATTAAGGTGGGAGTGTAGGGTAAGTTAGTTAAGGTCAGTGTTTTCGCAGTTTTTATGGCAAAACATTTTTGGACTAAGTAGAAATAGAATAGAAATTTAAATTATTATTATTATTTATATTAATGATATGTAAAATAGTTTCCCGGTACCAATTTTGAACCAAATTGAAAAAGCTTTTTTTTTAATTAGCAAATTATAAAAACGGTTATTTGTAAACTACCAATAGGCTTAAACAATTATTTTCCTCAAAACAAGTAAGAATACAGTTTTATTTGTCACACATTCATGTCAAACACTCCCAAGATATTCAATTTAAGCAAAATCGTTAGAGCCATTTTAAAAATAATTTTAATATAAAAAAAATCCCTCCTCAATAAACGACCCGTTTTTCAAATTTTCACCAAAAACAAAGTCCATAGGGTTATTTGTCATGTCAAACGCCTCAAACACTCGCAAGAATCCAATTTGGAACCAATTGTTGAAATATTTTACAAATCGCTCTAAGTTTTTGAAAAATCAGTCATAAGTAAAGTAACTACCCTTCAACGAATATTTGCCCATACACCGATTATATAGGAAAGTGCTATTTGTCATGTCAAAATAATCTTAAATATGCATTTTAAACAAAATCGTTTGAACAATATTTAAAAAAAAAAAAATTTAAAAAAACTAATCATCATTAAACTACCCTTAATTGAAGGGTTAGGGTAAAGAGAAAACATTTTATGTTATAGCCCTAATAAATCTAAATATCTAGTTTGGAAAAAAGCCGTCAAACCATTTTGGATCCGTGGAAAGGGACAGACTGTCAGAAAGACAGACATGGGTACAGATAGTAATTTCATTTTTTTAAGGGATGATTCTCTTAATTTTGCCTAAAATGATGGAATTTGAAATGAATTTATGAAGTATTCTTTGCTCAGTAAATAAAACCAAAACACTCACGTGTCCGTGTTTATCCATCTCGTTGTTGGTGAGCTTGACCTTCTCGAAGGAGACGACCTGCTTCCTCAGCTGTTCCCCTGTGAAGGGGGAGTCAGGGTGCATGTAGAGGCGAGAAGGGGCCGGGGGGTCGGCCTTGCCTGCCACCAGCCACGACGACCGGTGGTACGCGTACCGGTACCTCTTGTTGTCCACCGGGACAATGTCCATAAGCACCGCGTACCTCTGCTCCGGCCTCACTCCCGTGAACGATACTCTGCATGTTGGGAACATCCGCCTGCAACAGTGACAACATCCACATACAGTACCAGTAGCACAATGTCCATCAGCAGCTCTGCTTCAGTAAACAATACTCTGCATGTTGGGAACATCCTTCTGTAACAGTGACAACATCCACATACAGTACCAGTAGCACAATGTCCATCAGCAACTCTGCTCTAGTGAACGATACTCTGCATGTTGGGGACATCCGCCTGCAACAGTGACAACATCCACATACAGTACCAGTAGCACAATGTCCATCAGAAGCTCTGCTTCAGTAAACAATACTCTGCATGTTGGGAACATCCGCCTGCAACAGTGACAACATCCACATACAGTACCAGTAGCACAATGTCCATCAGATTATCCATCTCGTTGTTGGTGAGCTTGACCTTCTCGAAGGAGACGACCTGCTTCCTCAGCTGTTCCCCTGTGAAGGGGGAGTCAGGGTGCATGTAGAGGCGAGAAGGGGCCGGGGGGTCGGCCTTGCCTGCCACCAGCCACGACGACCGGTGGTACGCGTACCGGTACCTCTTGTTGTCCACCGGGACAATGTCCATAAGCACCGCGTACCTCTGCTCCGGCCTCACTCCCGTGAACGATACTCTGCATGTTGGGAACATCCGCCTGCAACAGTGACAACATCCACATACAGTACCAGTAGCACAATGTCCATCAGCAGCTCTGCTTCAGTGAACAATACTCTGCATGTTGGGAACATCCGCCTGCAACAGTGACAACATCCACATACAGTACCAGTAGCACAATGTCCATCAGCAGCGCTGCTTCAGTGAACAATACTCTGCATGTTGGGAACATCCGCCTGCAACAGTGACAACATCCACATACAGTACCAGTAGCTTCTTGTACAGTAGAACAATGTACATCAGCAGCTCTATGATGGAATGTTTCTATAGTTTCAGGAATACTCCACCAAAGAGCATTCATGATATGGAATACACTTTTACAGAAATATTGAGAAAATACAAAAAAAATACTGCCCTTAACTAGTATTCTCTGTACTCCCACCTATAAGTCATTAAAATGTTTCCTTAAAGAAGCATTATTTGGCTTACAGTACGTTGTAAATGTAGGGGACGCGTGAAAAGCTAAGCTTTTTTTGCAGTTTTTATTTCAAAACTTTTTTGCTCATACTAAATCAACTATTGCTTCAATACAATCGTAAAGACTAGTTATATTCGCATGTCTGATACCAACAATTCTTGAATATCTGTCAAGGATATGTCGGAGATTGATTAAAACTTTTTTTCGTTTAAAAAGTTTATCTAATGTCACTATGCTCATGACAGATATTCAACAATTGTTGATATCAGCCTTATGAAGAAAATTAAACCATTTGTTTCTACTGGAACAATATTTGATTCATACCCGCTTAGGTGGTCGTATGGTCTAAGGTGTTACTCTCGCAGCATACTAGACTGCCGATGATGGGGAGAATGAGGTTCGAATCTCGGTTGAGATTACCCAGGGTGGTTTTTGCTGAAGGTTTTCTACTGTAGGTATACTTCCTATAAATATAACCTTCCTTATCCCTTAAGACATTAACGTAATTTGTTCACAGGCGTATAATCCGAACGGGTGGTAGGATATGTTCATGAAAAAAAATATTGGATTTATTTTGGACAAATAATTTTGTTATAAAGATTGAAAAAGTCACTGCCCTTTTTTTAAAATTTCCTACATCCCCATCTTAAACTTATGCTTCCACAAACAGAGTTGCAAAAGGTTGGGATTTCCCTTTTGGGGGTGAGGGGGGGAGCTCGAAACAATAATTTAAAATGTTACTCGATTATTACTGAGGTCAGTTATCTTAAATTTTAAGTTTTGGGAGAAGGAATTCGATGATCGTAAGCATTTAAGTACAGTAGACTCTCGATTTTACATAGTAATGGAGGGGATGAGAAGCACGGATAGTAAAAATCACGGATAATACAAATAATCCCCACCAGTTTACCATCCCCATTCAAAATTTTCGGCCATTTGTTTATACTTATTTATGTGAAAAGGGAATTCCCACAATGGTAGATATTAAAACGAGGCAACGAAATCAACTCCGAATCGACTCCTGCTTGTGAATAACATTAGGTAAATACAATTGAAACCAGAATAGACAAATTATTCGAAAGTGTTCAACAGCAAAGGTCCTATTGAAAAAATTTAGGTAAGTTAATTTCTGTTTATTTAATCTGTTTAGTTTGATAATCAGTAAATAAAGTCAATATTTTAGAATACATCTTAAAGATTAATATGTTAGTAAAAACTAGGGGGCAACGAACATATTTTAGGATAGTTAAGGGGTCGCGAGTAATAAAAAGTTAAGAACCACTGCTTTAGGGGGACCTACGAACTACTAAACTATAAATAGAGACTAACCCGTAAGATCACGCTGAGAGACAGGCCCATAATGGTCGATTGTTCCAACTATTAGCTTCTAATAGAACACGTGAAATGACACTCATTGAAGAAAAATGCTCTCTGATGAAATGAAAGAATCGTCTTCAATAGAAACATTGTTCGACGCGTGTAGGTGAATAACAACATTGTTCTGTGACTTGACGGATGGAAAAAAGAAAGGAGGGGAAGAGGGCGAAGGGGGGATTAGGGGGTGTTGATGATGGAGCATATTCTTATAAGTAACATTGGTGAGCCTAATATTCTTTAAAGAGAGAAAAAAAGAAATAAAGAGAAGTGTGTGGCTTGTCCGGATTGTATGAGAGGGCTGATAGACTATTGTTATCAAGTACATATGCAGTGGCGGAGCGTGGAACGTTGTCAAAGAAAGTACTCAGAAAGTATTACTATTCCTACGTTTTATGTGGACAGTATTTCATTTCGATGTATTAATCTCTTAACTGCTTGAGTGGCCAAGTGGTCTAAGGTGTCGGCTCTCGTGTTAGGCTGGCCTTCTGATGACGGGAAATTGAAGCTCGAATCCCGGTCGGTTCTACAAATGGTGGTTTTTACTAAATGGTTTCCCACTCTCTTTTAATGCAAGTGCGGGTATATTAGCTCTAAAATGCATCCTATCACATTAGAGAAATTATCATATATGCGTATAACCTGAACAGGAAGTAAGACGCAGTGATATATATATATGCCACTGCTTAATATATAAATAGTCCCCTAGATTATTCCCATATATTAATAGGACTAAAAATAAAAGAATAGGAATGAGGTAGGGATAGATTTAGAGGAAATGTACTCATATTTACATGTAGGGAGAGTGGGAAATTATATAGGAAATAAAAACACCTTCTGTAAGCCCAACCGGGATTATAACCCTGATCACCCCAATACCGACAATCCAGTCTACTACCAGAGTGACGTTAAATAATTTTACCACCCTTTCATCAAACGTGATAGTAAATACATGAAATTGAAAGAGGGCCAACGGGTATATTAATTAACTTAATGGTTGACCTCGGTGATCTTGGTGTGGAGTGTTTGCCTCCAAACACCATATTTTGGGTTCAAATCCAGCCAGATTAGACAAATTTTTCTTGAGCGATAAAAATCCGAGCTTGATCTCTTCGAAAAAGAAGTCAAGCTGTCGCTCCAATGTTGATTGTGGCAGGTATGAAAGCCCTGTAAGGTATCTGAAAATATATTTCACGTCAAAATTTCTAGGCCTTTTCACTCTCGCTCATCAAAATATCTCGTGTGCTACTATAATTAATCATTTCAGAAAGTGGGTGACCTGGTGGTTTAGGGGTAAGGTGTAAGACTTCTGTGCTTGAGGTCCGGGGTTCAATCCTCGGTCCCGGCATAGATTTATCTGAATACCAAACCCTTCCTTCACCTCTGACAAGATGTGTATTAATCACAACTTGTGAATGTGTGGAATGCCAGGACTCCAACGCGGTTCGGATTCCACGTTAAACTGTAGGTCCTTCATTTCATCTCGCAATGACCCTACCATTACACATTAGCGTAAGTGCGTACAACCCGAACGGGTAGTAAGAAGCGGTGATAATATTAATAATAATAATAATAATCATTTCAGAAAGTGCACGTTAAATACTTCAGATAAATAAATATCAAATAATTATTTCAACCAGTTTCCGTAATTTCAGAGAAGCACCTCTAGTGATTATTTCTCAACCTACTTGGGAGTGTTGCTGACTGTACAGTACCTCGGAAATGTAATGTAGGTGGTGTGGATGAAGGTTACACCTCCACTTACCATATCGTGTGGAGGTATTAAGGGCCATTCCACGTGCGTGCGACACTTTGTCGCAGCTGCGTCCCTCCGAACCTCCCACCGTTTTCAGAACCCTCAACCCTCACCCACCTACCCTCTTTTTTTTCTAGCGGCGAATGGTGTGAAATTAGCGCCCAGCACCGTACCGCCACGCGCGGAAGATACAAGCGCGGAATGTTCGATGAGACGCCCGGACCGCCATTAACAAGAGACGGTTGTGGTTCCCGCTCAGGTAATTTAGGACGTCATGGCGTCACATCTGCATGGAGCTCTACGCACCCTTTTACCCACACCCTTTTCTTTAATAGTTTCTACCCTGTACGTGAAGGAGAAGGGTGAATGGAGACTGTATAGTCTAAGTCTCATTCAAAAAAAAAAGCTACAGTACGATTTAAACAGAAACTATTTTTACGGCTACAAGCATTTACTAACACTTTTTTTTTACATATTAATGTGGGGAATGCCAGGCCTCCACCGTGGTTCGGATTCCACGTTAAACTGTAGGTCCTCCATTTCATCTCACAATCAACCCTACCATTACATATTAGCGTACGGGTAGTAAGACGCGGTGCTAATAATAATAATTTTGCATATTTATTCGTCAAGTTATGTAACTTGCAGCAATCACTTTAGATAAATACAGTAATATCAGTCATTGACTGGGAGATCAAGGTTCGAATCTCGGTTGGGTTTACTGAGGGTGGGTTTTTCCAAAATGGTTTTCCACTCTCTTTTCAGGCAAATTTGAGTACATTTTATCTTAATATAGTTTTCCTAATCCCTAAAACCATTGGCGTAGTTAGTGAGTGGCAGCCATATTGAAACAAATAACTATATTGAGAAACTAAGGACCAGTTTCATAGTCAACTTTAGTACGCCTCAAGTGCGGCGCTACACTAAGTACATGACGACAACCTACCTAAAATCGAATGGAATGGGCCGTTCTCGCATAGAAAACTGGCCCGTTCCATTCTAGTTTAGGTAGGTGTCGTCATGAACTTAGTGTAGCGCCGCACTTGAGGCGTACTAAATTTGACTATGAGACTGGCCCTAAGTAGGTCATTATTTGGGTCTAGTTTCTAAGAATATCTCTTTCAAATTTCGTTTACATTTTTTTTCCACGCATTTAACAGCTATCGTGGAGCCTACATCCAGACAGAGACAAAAAGTCAAATGATCAAGTTAAAATATGACCTCGCTACGTTCAACCAATAAAATAATATAAATGTTAGTTGTAATAATTATTTTCATATTATCTCAAAGTTTCTTCTAATCAAAATCTTACCCAATCCTACAGCTTCCCAAAGCGAGAAAGACACATAAAAAAGGTATATTATTGCCTTGGGTCTAAGGATATGCTAAACTTAAATTTTTAAAATAATTGTTATATAATTTAAATCTTTTGTTATAATTTTACTCTGAGCTTATTTTTTTAAAGTATTGTTTAAGTTTAAGGTTAACTTAACCAAGCTAACAAAACCACCCTCAGTACACCCGTTTCAAATTCAAACCCAGCTCTCCCCATCACAGGCGTATGCGAACCTGACATTTAGTCTGCGTGCTCACCATTGTGGCTGTAGAACATAAGTTCCCAACCTGGGGTCCATGTAGAGTCTACGTAGGGTTCTGCGAAGCACCAATTTAAGAAAACCTAATTATTGAACTGTCTTGTGATTCGAGACATTGAAGATGCTATTTCATTCAATGCTACTGTTGTACTTTTAGTTTAATACTTTCTAAGTGTACCCTGATGTTTCCAAAAGGGCAACAAATTACTTTATGGAATTTGTCATCCCTTTTCTAGGTGATACACGTTCTCAGCATTTGTGCATGTTTCGGTTGACATCCTAAATAAGACAACAAACATCGCATTAAGTGACTGTTTAATTCGTGTAAATATCCTAACATATACTCCTTTAAACAACCTATTTTTACTGGTAGTTCAATATATATAGTTGTTAGGTATTTTAATAGTATGAGATAATTTATATAAAGAACTAGAAGTGTGTAGGTTGGTTTTTTTTACTTTCACCTCGTTTAGAGGGTGAGATTAGGGGTGCATGAAGGATTATCTTTGACTTCAGGGGGTCTACAAAATTTACAGTAGCCCCATGGCTTCTTTGGTGCTGACTGACAGCTCACAGCTGACTTCTGACAGTCAAAATTTAGGTATATACCTAAATGTTGGCTGTCAGAAGAGACAGCTGTCAAACACATGGTTTTTGCAGATCATATGGTTCGGCATAGGGATACATAATTTGGTCTGGTAACTTTTCAAAGCCGTCAGCCGTCAGCTGTTAGTCAGCACCAAAGAAGCCATGGGGCTTCTGTAAAAAGTTGAGAACTACTACTGTAGAATATTATAATCCCTTCCTGCTGAGATTCGAACCAAGAACACTTCCCTACAGATGAGACCAAAGATATCAATCGTTATCGATCATTTTCAAGGTTCGTCGTTTCACTTAAAGGTGTTAGTCCACTACGAGAAGTGAAAAATCTCAATAAACCCCGGGCACATCTTAAAGAAAACTTGTTTGCCAAACTTTGACCACGGTCTGCGGCGACTGTAAAGTGTTTCGTCACGCACGCTTTCAATCACCACACACACGCACGCACGCATGCCGCCAAGATTATGTATAGCGGCTCTTCTGGTACCTCCCTTCGTACGTCTTCATTTTAACGCCTCATTACCATGTTACGACTAAAGGTGCGGCAAAGGCTTCCAATAAAAGGATCATGGGAAGCGAACTATTTTCACTTTCTCTCACTCTAATATACTTACCCCCTCTTAATCTCTTTCTCTCTCTCTTTGGCAACTGTAGCAAATTAGTAAGAAAATGTGTTTCATTGATGTTTTTATGAGACTGTCTCGATTCTTTCTAATTATGTAGCTCGGATAGTGAAAGCTTGTTCATAATATTGTGAAACGTATTGTTGTGCTGACAGAGTTGTAACCTTACAGAAACTAATCTAGAGTGTTGTTTGTTGTTAGCTGAGGGCAATAGATCTACATGTATAAATGTTCAAGTTTTTGAACATATTCTTATTAGAATACGCATGTGTTAAGGCATTCAATGCTACAAGTTCAAGGCTAGTTTATTAATGATTAGATTTTGATAAATATATATATATATATTATAAAATTATTATTATTATTATTATTATTATTATTATTATTATTATTATTATTAGCACCACGTCTTACTACCCGTTTGGGTTATACGCACTTAGGCTAATGTGTAATGGTAGGGTGAATGTGAGATGAAATGAAGGACCTACAGTTTAACGTGGAATCCAAACCACGGTGGAGACCTGGCATTCTTCACATTCACAAGATGTCTTGTCAGAGGTGAAGGAAGGGTTTGGTAATCAGATAAATCTTTGCCGGGACGGAGTATTGAACCCCGGACGCCAGCATATAAGTCTGACACCTTACCCCTAGACCACCAGGTCACCCTATTTTATAAAAAAAAAGCTCTAAAATTTTCTTTCAAAATGTATATTTATTAGAAACAAAATTACTGTTGATTCTCCAAGGAAAGCTTATTTAACTTTATTCCAAACAATAGACTATGTATATAAGAAAGGATGTAAGATTGTATCGTAATTGATTTTTTTCATTCCAATTCGTAACGTACTTTAGGCATGCTATATTTAGAATGAACGAATAGTACATTTTAAAATGATCAAAACAAATCAATTTACTATTTCCAAAGGTAAAATACAGTAATAAAGACTCCTTACAAACTTATTTTAGGTTATAATAATTGAGAGGTTCCTTTTCTGAAAAGGTGCGCCGGGCTTAACTTCCTTCTGGCAGGAATCCTAGCGCTAACTACACAGAATACCATAAGTAGAAATGTACCGTGACCTCAGTCCTACTGCTTTTAGTTGGCAGTAACACCTGCCAGAGGTTCCGTAACCCTTCTCTATAAATTGTGCGTCACCAATCGCTTATTGGAGACACCAATATGCGAGCGACTTTTAAAATATATATCTCCTCGGAGAGTGTTTTAAACTATATATCTCCTTGGAGAGTGTATTATTTTTGGTCGTGTGCGTTTGTGTAGAAAAAAAAATAGCACCGCGTCTTACTACCCGTTTGGGTTATACGCTTTTTAAGTACTAATTACGCTAATGGATTAGGAATTGGTAGGGTTGAATTATAGGAAGCGAACCCGCATTTGCGTGGAGAGAGAGTGGAAAACCATTTAGGAAAAACCACCCTTAGTTCACCCGACCAAGATTCGAACCTCGATCTCCCCGTCCTCAGCAGTCGAGCTCAACACGACTAGAGCGTTAGCTAACTACGCCACCAAGGCGGGTGTTTGTGTAGAAGAAATAGTTGGTTTTCTTGAGAATTGTCACTTAAATGATTGAACTACTATACGTCCCCCCTCTTACACCCCCCCCCNAGACTTAAAGAGGCCGCATTAGCAGGCGAGAAGTTGCCATGTAGACCTTCAGCTATAACGCAATATTTAATCAGTAATGTATTATTTCAAGATCTGGTTCAGGTCAAAATAATGTCGAGAGATTCCATCAGAACTTTTTTCCCTTAACAAACGTAGTTTGAGTTTTTAGAAATAAATATGTGAAAATGTGACAAAAGCAAAGACCTTTTAATCATATTTGTGGAGCTACGAGATTAGGTTTGATGACAAAAAAAATTCTAGATCTTGGCTTCCTCTAACAAAGAAAGTAATTTTTTGATAGACTCCTAGCAGAAAAAAAAAAAATATATATATATATTTGAGAACTAGCAGAAAGCTTTCCTCTTTACCTTGAAATAAAAAGTTTCGTAGTTTTATTTCCCATATTTCTTATTTACATGACAAAGAGTGATTGTACGTGAAGGGGAAATAGAGCATAAGCTTAGAATGGAAAATTAGTTCCAGAAAACGACACAAGCCATTTCTATGATCCTGGGGGATTGTCATCACTATGGAGTGGATTCTTAGGCACTGATTCGTTTAAAATAGGCAGGAAAATAGGAATTAAAAATATAGGATTTAGGCAACATAATAAGCACTTAAGGCAAAAAAAAAAGATTCCAATAGGCAATGTAAAATTGATTTTACAATTAAACCTGCCTTAAACCAAATCGCAAGGGTCCAAGATATTTTTCCGCTAAAGCCAGTTTTTCGTTTAATGAAGGTGTACTATAAAAATTAAACCAGGGACATGCACGTAATTGGGATAAAAGTCATAAAATAAAATATCATACTCATTATTACACAGTACTTATTATTCACAATATAAATGAACATATGGAAACATTACACTGAAGGAAAAAACATTACTCACTTTGTCCTTAATTTTCCAGTAGTCAAGCAGGGTCTTCTACACACAGTTTACTCTCGTGGCTGCCTGAATTTCCACAAACACTTTTGCCTGATAAATCACACTAAGCATATCAGAATCATTCCGTTGTAGGGCAAATTACTGCAGTTCCTTTAAACTTTTTACAGCATTTTGATAAGTCATCACGCTACACTTTTCTTCTTCCAACACTATTTCACTGTCTTCGTCTTCTTCTTCCTATCCCTTCTCCTCTTCTTCTTTCCAACTTTCTTTAAAATTCACAACTAAGGCATCGATATCCATAGTGTCTGGTATAGTTTGCACGCTATTGTCTATGTTTATGTACTCTTAAGCGTTGCAGTTATTGAAAGTGGCTTCATTCACGCAGTTTTGCAAGTCCTGATGGCCGTTCTCATTTTTCTAAACTAGCAGTAACTTCACTCATAGAATATACTGCTTTTTCAAAACAATATCACATTTTCTGGCAACAGCTTCTTTATAGCTTGACTTATCCAAATAACCGTATTTAGAACCGATATGGTTCTTGCAAGCTCAGAGGCGGATGATGTAGAATTCATATTGGCAAGCAAAAATATCATTAATATTCTACGATAGTGCACTTTAACTTTCTTAATTATGCTCTGATCTATTGGTTGAGAAAGACTTGTGGTGTTTGGAAGAAACCAAGCAAGTCACAAGTTGTAAAGTTCAATGTACGGGTAGCATGTTGTGTTATCCAAAAACAACAAAACATGCACATCTTTCTTTTTCATTCTGCCATTAAAAGCCGTTAACCATTCCTCCACGATCTGTAACGTCATCCACTTCTTCTTGTTGGAACTCCACTCAACGGGAAGTTTCCGTATGTCTATGTTTCTGAAGCATCGTGGCCTTGCTGCCTTACCGATAGCTAAGGGTTTCTTCATTTCACCTGACATAAGACCACATAGAAAAACAGTCAATCTTTCTCTGAACAATTTTCCTCTCAAACATTTTTCACCTTTCAGACACGGTGATTTATTCAATAGCACGTGAAAGAACAGTCCAATCTCGTCAACGTTTGCAAGGTTTCCAGGATCATATCCCTCTATTATGGAGGGAAGCTTAATAACCCACACTCCAATCGTTTCACTATATACACCACTCGATTCATCACAAAGTTTGTTAAAAAATATTCGATATATTTTGCGAATTCTCTCCAACCATCCGTTAGATACTTTGAATTCAGTTTTCCACAGTTTTTTAGCGAGATTTTTATCGTATTCCTGCACCATTGGAACCAAAACACGGTGATTTTTCGCCCTAACACAGACAAACCCCTCCCACACTATTTCATTAATGTCTTCGTTTGCAGTTTTCTTTAGTTTTATTTTTATTTTTACATTAGCACAGTTTTACCAAAGCTTCAAAATTTACGTTTTCTTCTTTCAAATTTCAAATAGGATATTTTCTCGAATCTTCGAATCTTGAATATCTTAAAAGTTTCGAGATATTCTAGGATTCGAAGCTTCCATCCCATCCTTTAAATACACCCAAATATAAATCACACTTTAAAATTATAATTAATTACAAATAGATTCTTAATATTATTGATCTGTTTAAGTGGCCGCGTATTCTAATACGCCAATCTCACGTCGGACTAAATTGCCGATAGTAGAAAGAGTATGGTTCGATCCCGGTAAGGTTTAATAAGAATGGATTTCACTAAATATGTTTTCACTCTCCCTCCAATCAAATGTGGGTACGCATCCTTTAAATTAAACCATCCCCATTCCTAACTCATTAGATTAATTAGTAGGCCTATTATTATTATTTAGCAACTCGTCATACTACCCGTTCGGGTTATACTCTTTAAGTAATAATTACGCTAATGAATTAGGAATTGGGAAGATTGAATTAGAGGAAGTAAACCCGCATTTGCGTGTAGGAAGAGTGGGAAACCATTTAGGAAAAACCACCCCCAGTTAACCCGACCGAGAGTTGAACCTCGATCTCACCATCCTCAGCAGTCGAGTTCAACACGACTATCGCGTTAGCCAACTACGCCACCGAGGCGGGTAGTAGGCCAATTAAATGCGTACTACCTGAACAGGTAGTAAAATGTGCTAAAAATATATAAGTTATAACTAATAGAGCTATATCTTATATTATTAATAGTATTCTATCTTAAACGTTTAGCGAAAAAAAGGACTTTAATTTGAAGTGTTAATAGATACCGCGATGGCGGTAGCCGAGGTGGACTTCGCCATCTTGTTTTTCTACCTAGGAAGGGGCGTTCACTGAATTATCGTAATTACGTTGAAGCTGTGTAACGACTCATAAACCAGTGTATGCACGTGTGAATAGGTGGTGTACGGGTGGGGTTTAGAGGAGGGGGGGGGNGGGGGGGGGGTGAGAGTAGTGAGGCATGTGTTTCTCTCTCTCTCTCTCTGTATCACACACATGTGTTCGCACAAACTATCAAATCTCACACGCATACTTTATCCATGTTTCAAAATATAAAAAAAAAGAGACGATTGATCACATTACGGTAGACATTACGACTCTAGCAAGCCGTTGTGAATACTTAGACCTATTCTATAGGAGCGATTGAAGCTACTGAAATAATTGCATGGTAGGAATTTTCCATATGGTAAAACGAACTCGTTTATGATTCTAAGAAATCGTCTACAACAGTACTTAATGGTTTTATTTCTGTTGATGTTCTTTCTAACAATTAAAATGCCTTGCCATTGGACCTCCCAGATAGAGAAGTGTTACTTTTAAAATGAGTGTGCTCACACACACACACACACACACACACACAAATACACACACATTCTTAAATGAAATGTGACTTTTTATATTAGAGTGTGGAAAAGTTTTACTTTATTACTGCGTCTTACTACCTGTTCAGGTTGGACGCATTTATGATAATTACTATAATGTGGTAGAGATGAGGGTGGTAAAATTTAAAAGATGAAAGCCTAGTTTCATTTGAAGTGGATGGATAGTAAGAGACCAATTAATTAAAAATCATTTCACTACACCTGGTCAGGATCTAAACCTCAACTTTCTCTGCTTTACATAATAAAAAATACACCATGTTATTATCGGATTGATAGCAAAAACTCTCCTTAAAATATTGTTGGCTTTCTTGATCCCTCGCTCATGATGATGGTTTAGTTTTGGGGACACAGCTACAGATAAATTTTCATTATCTGAAAGCTAGAAAAGTTATCAGATCTACTTTAATATTTTCAGACGTTGAATCATGTCATATGCTAACTGTCCCTTTTTTAAAATAAAACTCCTAAGGAAAAATTATAACTCCTGGTTAGCTAAGTGGTTAGAAGATTGGCGTACCAAACTAAAGGTCCCGGACTTGAATCTTGTGTCCAGTTATCATTTTTCAATTAAAAAATAAAAAATTGTGTAAAATATTTAAAAATTTGGGTGCAAAAAAATGTGTTTGTATTTCTAAACGGCCCTTTCTATAAAAACTGGACTGTATCGCTAGATGGCAAATAATACACTTTGCTCCCACAAAACTAAGACTTGTTATTTGTGCCGTGGCTTCGTTAACGAAAGGACAGTCTTCGTAGTAATTAATACCACGATGGAAGTTTTAACTGTAACACCTCTATCTTATCCCCCACTCTTACCTCTCCTTTTTTTATGAAAGTTTTTTTTATATAGATGACCATGATGTCACTAGCGTGTGATCTTCAACTTTACAGAAAAAAATCCTATTGATCTTACCGCGTTATAGATCACGACAAAGAAACACTTCCACTTCATTAGGTTCCAAAGACCTCCATTTTATTTTTCATTTCTTTAAAAAAAATTATGTATATATTTATTTTTTAAAGGGTAATAAAAATATCTTAAAACCTTCTATTTAATAACTTCTGGTTAGTAATTAATTATTTAAAACGTCAGAAATATAAAAAAAAAAACGAAACCTCTTTGTTTGGATATTTTTCATGTCCTGGACTTTATTTGAAAACCATATTATTAAGTGGTATAGTCATAGAGAGGACCCCCTCCCATTCAAAAATTTATTTTGAGGTCATATTAATTTTCGCAAAACATCATTTCAAAAGAAAGAGCGCTTCGCTTCGGCTCATAAACGTGATGGAATGCTTACAGGGGAAAGACATCAAAATAAGTCTGGTATTTCGCCTCGAAGAAAAAAGTTATCGTTTGGGGACGACCAGTATTTCTTGTTCGTTGTTTTTAATGTTCATGCCAGATCAATTAAACATAGTTGTTTTTAAGTATAATTAGTGTAACAGAAGTGAGTATATTTACACCCTCGACCCTGTGGGTACGCAAACAAAGGTGTGAGTCTTGTTTTGTCTGTTTGGGTAATGACGAAGAAAGATAGATTAGAGTATGTCTATACTGAAGATTTATTCAATATCATGTCATGTAGTATCTTGTTGAGATGGAAGTTTTGGGAACGCGAGTATTTTTAGCAAAATAATTGTATGGCTAAAATAAATTGAATATTTCTCCAATATAAGTATAGAGTTCAATTTTATACACATGGTGAAATCAAGATTTGTTGAAAATTTTTCATGAGAATAGCGGCATTAGACGGACAAACTTTTTAAATTAAGAGAAAAAGTTGTTATTAAAATCTAGTATACCCTTGACATGTATTCAACAACTGTTGATATCACCGTGGGAAGAAAATTAAACTCTCTTTGATTCTACTGGAGCAATATTTTAATTTATTTTGGCCAAAAGAAATGTTTTGCTTTAAAAATTGCCAAAATCCTTCCCCTTGCTCCAGTTCCCTACCTTCACTCACACCCTAAGCATAGTTTGTTAGAATTGTACCTATGATATGTTCTCACACTCTCGGTCTCCATTTGACCAATATAACAAGTGGCTCTGCACTACACACCTTAAATGGAAAAATTAATGTATTTTCGTTGATACCTTATCAATGAGTGTTGTTTCAAGGCATGAGAACAATTATTACTCATGGCACACTTTAGTGGCCACACGGTCTTAGGGCATTGTGGTACAACCAGAGGCCAAATGCGGTCTGCGTTCACTGAAAATGTCACCCTTATAGTCTCCTGGAGGAAAATTAAAAATATACCTAAAAATGTCAAGATTTATTTGTATTCATGTATCTATTTAATAAATTCGTTTTTTGAAAATGTGTGCGCGTGCATATTTCCCAATAATAATCATAATAATATTTAGCACCCGTTCGGGTTATACGCTTTAAGTACTAATTATTCTAATGGATTAGGAATTGGGAAGGTTTAATTAGAGGAAGTGAACCCGCATTTGCGTGTAGGGAGAGTGGAAAACCATTTTAGGTAAAACCACCCCTAGTTCACCCGACCGAGATTCGAACCTTGATCTCCCCGTCCTCAACAGTCGAGCTCAATACCACAAGCGCGTTAGCCATATTTCACAATACATTTTTGAAAAATTAATACATGTTTTTGGCAGTAAAATCTGAAAGTTTCCAACAACATCAACAACAACAGAATTTAAATACAATTATTGAACGTAATTGCTTATTAAGTGTTGTTTTTAGGCCTACATCAAGTTTATGGGATTGCTAAAATATATCTTCAGCCCATAATGCAAATTGATGATCATATTTGCCTTTGATATGAGAACTGACACAAGTACAAGGAGTCACTCTCGCTATAAACTAGATTACCAATGACGGGAATATTGGGGTTAAAATCCCGGTTGAGTGTAGAGAGGGTGTATTTTCCTAAATGATTTTCCACCCTTACTCAAAATAAATATCTATATATTTCCTCTAAACCCTCAACCCTGCCCCATAAGGGTAAATATGAAAATAGTTCGAAAGTTTATTTGAACGGTGAACAGAAATAAAACCCATGGTAATAAATTTGTAAAACTTTAAATTAAATGGGCATATCTATGAACAGATTTTAGTTCCGGTTTGGGAAGATTTTTTTTTCTAGCCCCGCGTCCTACTTGCCGTATGGGTTATACGCTTATGTACTAATTACGCTAATGAGCTTGGGAGGAAGAAGGTTTTATTTATAGTAAGTTTACCCTATTTTCTTGGAAGGAGAGTGTAAAACCATTTTGGAAAAAAAAAATCCTTAGTACAACCGACTGAGATTCAAACCTCAATTTCGCCATCGTCGGAAGTCTCGTCTACTGTGAAAGTTGCGCGTTAGACTATTTGGCCACTGAAGTTGGTTGTTTTATATATATATATATATATTTTATTTTTTTTCGACGTATCTTATTAACTTTTCGTGCTATACGTATACAAAATAATTACGCTAGTAGGGTAGAGATGACTAAGGAATCAATTTAGAGGTTATCTACCCGCATTTGCTTGTAAGGAAAATGGGAGGCAAATTAGGATAAAATCACCCTCACTAGAACCAACCGGGATTCCAACCCTGATCTCCCCATCATAAGCAAGACAGTCTAACATGACCGCGACACCTTGGCTTTTATGTCAACATTCGGTCACTAAAGTTGGTAATATTTATTATAAAACTAATCAAAATAGTATTTTTTAAAACAGAAAACCCTATTACTATATTTTTTATTTGTTTTGGGAAACGTAGGTTATTTATCGAAATATTTACTTACAACAACAACTTCATGAAAAGTTGATAAGTGTTCCGACTATTTATTCAACCAGACTCGTTTGACTAATTAACAAGCTAGCCATGGCCAACTCGAACAACAGAGCTGTATGTTCGCTTTACAATCCTGTTTAGTTAAGCCTCTCAAACCGGCTTAGTAATACGCGCCATGTTTAGAAACTCAACGTTCTCTAATTCAAGACATAGGGACAAGTATAAGGTTGCATGTTTCATATCTCTAGTGTCACCCTGGATCAGAGTTGTGATGTGGAATGCTGCCATGATGGATAATGTAACAAATAGTACCTGTGTTGTTATCCCCCATTCAATCCACATTTTACCGATGTAAAAAAACTGTACCTATGATATGTTCTCCCCCGCTCAATCCCCATTTGACCGATGTAGCAAAACTGTATCTTTCTCCCCCCCCCCCGCTCAATCCCCATTTGACCAATGTAATAAAACTGTATCTGTGATATGTTCTCAAACGATTAATCACCATTTGACCGATGTAACAAAACTGTACTTATTATATGTTCTTCCCCGCCCAATCCCCATTTGACCGTTGTAACAAAACTATATCTTTCTCCCCCCCTCAATCCCCATTTGACCAATGTAATAAAACTGTATCTGGGATATGTTCTCAAACGATTAATCACCATTTGACCGATGTAACAAAACTGTACCTATGATAATATTCTCCATCACTCAATCCCCATTTGACCAATGTAACAAAACTGTACCGTTGATATATTCTCCATCACTCAATCCCCATCTGACCGATGTAACAAAACTGTACCGTTGATATGTTCTCAAACGATTAATCACCATTTGACCAATGTAACAAACCTGTACCTATGATATGTTCTCCCCCACCCAATCCCCATTTAACCGTTGTAACAAAACTGTATCTTTCTCCCCCCCGCTCAAACCCCATTTGACCAATGTAATAAAACTGTATCTGTGATATATTATCAAACGATTAATCCCCATTTGACCAATGTAACAAAACTGTACCGTTGATATGTTCTCAAACGATTAATCACCATTTGACCAATGTAACAAACCTGTACCTAAGATATGTTCTCCCTCACTCAATCCCCATTTGACCGATGTAACAAAACTGTACCTATGATATGTTCTCCCTCACTCAATCCCCATTAAATCAATCATACAGCCCCTTTCGGCAGCCAAATGTTCAAAGGCGTCAAGCTAGCAATGGACAGGACTGCCGATGACGAGGAGATCTGAGTTAAAATCCCAGTAAGGTGTACTGAAGAAGTTTTTTCCCTCCAAATAGTTTTCAACTCTAACTCCAAGAAAATATGGGTACATTTGATTTCAATTTAATCTTCCCCATTTCTGACTCATTAGCATAATTAGTACATATGCGCGCAGCTCGATCGGGTATTGAGAAGAAATGTCAGAAAACAACCGACCAATCTTACATGAGTTGTGCTCTACACAACAGGTTCTTAAACTGTGTTTCACGACCCCTGGAGAGGTCGAAACAAAGATTCTAGGGTTCGTAACGAACATAGACAGAAGGGAATATATTAGATATTTATTATGGAACTATTCAATTCATAGCTCAACACCCCCTTTAATTCTTTCTCGTTTTATTTTATTGCTTAAATAAACGTCATCCATATGATGACTAAACCGGTGGAAACAAATTGCGAAGCAACTAACTCGGGTGCACACGAACTGCGGAGTAAAACTTAAAATTCATAATAAGTTTGTTCAGAGTGGAAAATGGAGGTTAGGTTGGATTTGCTTAGGTTAGGGGCCGGGAGCTGAATGGAATTATAGGTTGTTCCAAAATTCATGTGCACCGGAAGACAGGTAAAGTTTACTCCGCAATTTGAGTGCACCTTAATTAAATGCTCGCTGACGGGTGTACTCTGTTCTGCAATTTGGTACTCCCAGGTTAGGTTAGTTTATGTTAGGTTGGGGGTTTGGAGTTGAATTGGACTACAGGTTGTTCCGAAATCCATGTGCACTGGTAGACCGGTACACTTTATTCCTCAATTCGAGTGCGCCCGATTACACGAACACAATTTTAATAAAAGTGTAATCAACTAAGTTATACTGTGTCTGTGAATTGTTCTCATCACTTAGTCGAACACTCATTGACCAGGTACTAAGGAAAATATATTTACATGTGAGGTTTGAACAGCATATATATGTGAAATTAGTCAAATGGGGAGTTAACATTTATCTATTTTTAGGACTGTGTCGTACTACCCGTTTGGGCCATAAGCGTATATACAAATTACGCTAGAGTTTTAAGCATCAGGAAGGTAGATTTTTTATAAATGTTTCCCACGTTTGCGTGGAGGGAGAAAGGATAAACCACCCCTGGAACACCCGACCTAGATTTAAATCCCCAATCTCCCTATAATTGGTAGTCCATTCTGTTTCAGGAGTGAAACTTTAAACCATTCGACCCATCAAATCGGGTCAAGAGAAAGTGTCATGGGTACAGTTTTAACAGACTCTTCGTATCTTTGAAAAAACTACACGGCACGCGCCACTGTAATGAACCAACCTCTACTTACAAAGTCTCTACACCTTGCTAGGCTACATGTGGACGGGAGATTCGCGTGATGCCACGAAAATGAGAGCAATTAGTCAACGCAACAGCAATCGTGAAACTTTATCGCCTGTAGTGGTCGTGATTTACCGTCATCCCGGCCTGCGCTTCGCCACGTTCGACGCTGGTAAACTTTTTCCATCGGAGGGAACGGCAATACAAATTTAAAATCTAGAGGAACGGAATATATTACAGCTGAATTAATATTGAGGACACAAATAATAATTTTTAACTCAATACGGAACCAAAAGTTTTAATTTTCGAATATAAACTAAATATTTGCTTACTAAATCGAATCAGAAGAGATTATTTTTAAGATAAAAATGTTTAAAATAAAATACGAATCGAATATTTTAAAAATTTAAATATAATAATATTGACGCCTTAGCTCAGTCAGTAGCGTGTATGCCTACTGAGATAAGGGTCCCGAGTTCGATTCCCGGTTTGACCAAACATTTATCATTGATGAAAATATGGGTTTACCCTTTCACATCGATAAATTGACGGCCAGGGACTGGATGTTGTGTTGTCCTAGTCTTAAAGTTATATTATAGGCCGTAATATAAGCAATGACATCCCTAGCAAGTCGGTAGTGGAAAAATATATTACTTGAATAAAAAATAGACCCAGGCCATGGTCTGGAAACAGTAATGGATGTAAAGTAAATAAAATAATTTATAAATACATTTTATCAAATCTCAATCGATGATCAGGCTAAATATATAAAATATTAATAGAAGCCAACAAAAATTAAGGGTATTAAATCATGTTTAAATAATGAATAAACTATAAAATTATTATTACAAACGGCATAATTTTATATTATGGTCAAGTCATAATTGAATCATGCTAACTTTTTAGAGTAGTTTAAATTATTCAAAAGTTTTACTTTTGGATTCGAATTTAGAATAAAATTATGTTGAATATGAATCTGGTATCTATTTGGATTTGAAATTTCAAATCGGATTCGAATACTTATTTAAATTAATTTGTAATTTCGAATCGAAAACTAATCTTAGATTATTATTATTATTATCACCGCGTCTTACTACCCGTTCGGGTTATACGCACTTACACTAATGTGTAATGGTAGGGTGATTGTGAGATGAAATGGAGGACCTACAGTTTAACGTGAGATCCGAACCACGGTGGAGGCCTGGCATTCCCCATATTCACAAGATGTCTTGTCAGAGGTGAAGGAAGGGTTTGGTAATCAGATAAATCTGTGCCGGGACCGAGGATTGAACCCCGGCCGCCAGCAAAGAAGTCTGACACCTTACCCCTAGACCGCCAGGTCGCCACTAATCTTAGAAAGATTCGAATTTTAAATATATGTGATTCGTAAAGGCTTACATTACTTAATATGGATATATATCTTCATTACTTAATATTAATGGACATTATGAAATTATGTAAAAGCATCAAATCTGTAGCTATAAAAGTATGTGCGCCCAATCTTAGTAATCTTTGTTTAAATAACCGCTACCAAAGTAACCCAAAGTTTGGCGTCTGAGTATCAAATTTATTTAATACGTTCAACGCCATTTTATGTTTTTCTTTTAAAGAAAAGAATAAAATTATTTATTTTAAAATAAAAACAATTTCATTTAATAAATTAGAAACATAATTAACTTTGCAAGCGAGCCATACCGGCCGAGTGGCCGCCAGATTTGGGCGAAGATATCACCAACATCTGCAGATTGAGGGTGTCATGTGGGCTATACAACGAATAATATGGTCATTATCTCAGTTTTCTATATTTGAGCCGCTACTTATTTATTCAAGCTGAATTTGAACCCGTTCCAAACCCAATGATCCACAAACACAAAAAAAAAACTAGAAACACTGGGGATCAAACCTGGGACATAAATATTTATTATTTAACCTTGCAATGATAAATTACAGCTTAATTAAATAACTTTACGCATTTCATTATACATGGTGGCTCAGAAACAATTCAATCATATATGCTGAGGAAAGTGATTGTCAACATTCTGGGGTTTGCCCGACGTCCTGTGAAGCTCACCCGAGTGACATTATTTTCCAAAAATAAAAAAAGTGTAATGTGTAATTTGTTTTAACTTTGCTGGTTAGTATTTACTTTTCAATTAAAGTGTTAATGTTTAAGTTACTAATCGTTTAAATTGTCTCGGCCCCACTCTATATTAAAAAAACATGATTATCTCATTTGACAACACACTTATCTTTACATTTCACAACGCGATGTCTTCATTACGTCACGATCGCTCTAATTAAACAAAAAAAAAGGGGACAAGTTCATCTCATAATATTGCACGACCTATCAACTATGACACTAAACGAGTTGAAATATACTCTCCCCCTTTCACCTCCCTTACTTCCCCTTCATGACTCCCACTCTGTTTTAATGAAGTCTTGACAACCACGATTATGACATATCAAAATGTTTTTACCCCAACCCTTTGGCTCCCACCCAATTTTCGAAGAAAGGCATGTCACTGTTGTCATAGATTGCTCTTAGCTTGCCGGCATCTCTTCATTTATTAAGAGCCTCCCCCCCTCCCCCTCCACCCTCAAACCCTAAACCTTATCCCTCGCACATCAAGAGAGACCCATCGGGAATCCCAACACCCCCTTCTTCCCCTTTTCCCAAATAACCACCGGAGTCACTCCTCTCCTTCCTACTTCTAATTTCTTTAGTGGCCTCGGAGGCACCGCGGTGCCTCACGTCGCTGACGTGTTACCGCCGACGCCTCGTTCCCTGCCACATTAGTTCGCGACTCCCTCTAGACACTAGTACTCTCTAGAACCTACTGACGTCGCTTACGTTAGCGTTGAGTATTTTGTTTCGTGATGACTTGAAAATACTCTTTCTCGAGTGTTTTTTTTCATGGTTCCCAAGTGTACCTCCATCTTCTTTCCTTATTCTCTAGCGGATAAGAAACAAGTACACCAACTAAGAAAAAGGAAGAGAATGTGAATTTTGTTGATATATTTCATTGGTGTTAGATGTGTGATGAAAGTAAACAAGTTTCAAACATATTCCATTTTACCAATTTTACTAACACCTTTCAGATACCAAATAAAATAGATGATGCGATGCACCCGGCAGACTTTCTCACTCTTTTGCCTGAAAATTGAGATATTTATTTAAAACTCGTAAGACATGTGAAATGAGATAATAAACATTATTGCACAAACACTCCAACAAAGAGTAAAAATGAAATAATAAACACCATAACAGAAACATAATATTGAGAAAAATTCTAATATATATGATCAGCATAGAGCAAAACGAACTAATTCTCAGACCACAATTTGACAAATATATTTACCAATTTCCCAGAAACTATTAATTTTATAAAGATAAATTTCAAAAAAAGTGTTTTTATTTCTAATAGTAGGCCTACTAAAACGTTGTAATAATAAGTTATTTTGTATCTCAAATAGTTGGGAAAATATGATTAAAATTGGAAATTTTGGAAAGATTTTTTTTCCTCTTCTAATAAAAGACAGTATATTCCCGATAATCATACACAAATGGGAGCGATAGTTGGTCGGATTACCGAAATGTCGGATAATATGGAAACATGGGGTGAGGCTTAAACGAAACAAATCAAAACTAAATGGAAGTGACCCACTTCAGTGGTTGAATAGTCCTAGGCATTATTCTAATGTTAGACTGGCCAACATTAAATGTATGAAAAGATAAAATGATACGACTCAATAACCATAGTAACCATTATTTGCATTTTAACTTTTAATACATTTGTTACTTTCTCTCGGAGCCTCAGAGAGAAAGTATTGTGATAGTCAAAATAAGTCTAAATTGAGATTTTCATAAATGTTACCGTTTCATGACTCCCTGAAATCAGAGGAGTGGTTTTTACCGTTTGTCTGTCTATTTGTCTGTACCTCAGGATAGAGCCTAAACTATTTTACCAATTTAGTTATAACTTGATGTCAGTTTTTTTTTATAAAGTCCCCCCCTCCCCCCAAAGGTTTTTTTGGAATTAGATAGCTAACCCTAGATTTAAGGGTAATTTACTGAAGGGGTAAAAAGAGAAAAAAAATCTTCTCAAATTTTGCCCTAACAGTTTATATTAAATTATATATCTAGACACTGTTTATAATTTGGATAATTTCTCCTCAACAATTTGAGATATTAGGTAACATAATATTGTAAAGTTGTATTAACTTATTAAATATAAACATCTTTTATTTGAAATTTATTTTTATAAAACCAATAATTTTGAGCTATAAGCAAATATGTATACTTTTTAAATCAGGTCTTTGAAAATTAATTTGATTCTTAAGTTCTTTGGTGGACACAATGTTTATTTTTCTAAATTTTTCTGTAATTGTATTCCTAGTTCCTAATGCCATAGAGTAAGTAAGTAACAGTGTATATTATTTAATTTATGATATTTGGTGTTGTGTTTCTACAATAACTTATAGACCTATTATTTATTTTTACAGATCTTAGTAAATGGTTATTTTAAGATAAAAGCAGGATAAAGTCTATGCTGTGAGCCATACAATTTATTTTAATTTGTTACTTATATGTTATAATTTTTAATACTCGATAATAAGTATCATAACCTCATCTATCTAATCTATAACTCTATGTATTGTATTCATATTGTAATTTTGACTAGTAATATTCTTATACATTGCTTTGTTATTTAACTACTTGTTTGTGGGGAATACCACCGTGGTTCGGATTCCACGTTAAACTGAAGGTCCTCCATTTCATCTCACAATCGCCCTACCATTATACATTGGCGTAAGTGCGTATAACCCGAACGGGTAGTAAGACGCGGTACTACTACTACTAATAATAATAATAATAACTACTTGTTACGGTGGCTAATCCCTAAACAAGTTTTCTGTCTTTATAAATCTTATACATTTAATATTAAACTAAATCTCTCTTGAATTTATATTTATAAACTCCTTACTTAAATTACATTTTAATATGTATAGATTTTTTTTGTCACCGTGTCTTACTACCCATTCGGGTTGTATACACACTAAATAATTAAGATAACGTGTTAGGGAAAAGGAAGATTGAATGTAAATAAAGTGTTGCCAGCATTTTTGTGATGCTAGAAAGAGAGAGAGCGGCAAACCATTTAGGAATTACAACTCTCAGTTCACCCAACTGGGATTTGAATCCCGATATTCTTGATATTACAGTCCAGTACATTGTGAGAGTGACGCCTTACACCTTTAGACCATTGAAATTATCCGTCCAAGCTATCCACATATTTTCATTACTTGAGTAGGAATTAGGAGGGCAACCTTTATAACAAATGTATCTACATTCATATTATAAGTACTACTTTATTGGATAAAATAATGATATTAATATATTATTGTATTTATGTATCATGTTATAATGATTGTATAAAGGATAAGTTTGTTGCCTTATAATTATTTCTTAGTATATTAATGTAAACTAAATTGATTTTATTTCAGTTAATGGTAAATGAGTTAAAAAAATCAAATTATAGTTTTTCAATTTATAGGTCTATATAGACTATAACACATATTCATGATAGTGTATTTTAGTAAAAATAATCAACGAAATAATATCATCGTCATCATTTTAATTAAAACCATTTTGAATATAAAGGAAATTTTATGAGCAAAGTTATAAATAAAATTCATGTAGATAATAATGATTGATCTTAAATACTTTTCTTAAAATCCACACAACGTTAACTCTAAGTGTAAAGCATTTCACCGAATAAAAACTGTATGTATAGCAGATAAAATATAACGATACCTACATACGTCCATGTGTTAAAATAATATTTTATAGTCCAAATAAAATTTCACCATATTTTATTTGTGTAAGCCGAAACATTAAAGAGTAAAACCAGCGAAGGAAATGTTTACGACGCATGTCTATGGTACACTAAGGTTTGTCAAATTATCAAAACCATTAAGTAAATTCTGTCAAGCGCGTGACATAACACGGTATTAGGAAAATTCATTAAATTACAAGGAATCATAAAATAATACTTAAATTAATTATTATATGTGCACCTACTTGATATTGTAAGAGTTTAGCTCGTTTTACGTCCGTATCTTTCGTTTACTAGAGGGGATTAATTTTAATGAAGTGAAATGAAGTGTTGGTTTGAACAAAAGAAATAAACAATAGTAAATTTGAAACTATTGTTTTTTTAAACTCGAATATAAATAAATGATTAAAGCTGATCAATTAATATCCAAACGAATAATTAAACTGGATTAAAAACAAACTTAAATACACTACTATTGATTTCATACCCATCATTTTATACTAGTGAGATATATATGAGATAGGTCAACTTTAAAAGAAATGTACAGATATTTATGAGGAAGGAAAGGGGAATATTATTTAGAAAAACCACCCCTAACACACACAATTGGTTTTCAAACCTAAGTATTTAATCCCCAGAAAGTCACAACAGACATAGTTGATGCTTAAGCCTGCCCGTCCACTATTATGGTTATCTTAAAATTTAAACATATGAAAAGTTAATAGAATTTATCAGGGATGGGTCTAGTGCTATATTTCTCGAATCCAAATCTCGAAACCGAATCTTTAATTTTCCTTTGAATCTTAAATCCAAATTCAAAAGATTAAATCTTTAAAAATGTATAGTTTTAGTTGAGAAAATATTTAAAATGTTATTTAAAAATGGTTGTCTAGTGCTTTTTTTTATTTATAAATGTTATTTTGTTTGTCATGTATATTAGGTCACAAGAAACAATTTTGACACTTTTTTATGTAACTTAATTCCAACAATAGACTATAATTTTGTTCTTTTTTATGTTACTATTTTTCCAGATACACAAGACTATATAAATACTTTTCCCGATTATTTCTTAATTGTTATTTTAAGTTATGATTGTCATAATAATTTGTATTCGAGACACCGTTTAGGAATTTTTACGAATCTTGAATCTTTGTAATATCACAGAATCTGAATGTCCCATTGTATATACTATTTGAGTTAAATAGGTCAACTCATCATATGATGTCACGCCATATGTATATATTAGTATCTATGATTATTGTTTATATCGGGCCACAACGATAAAAAAAAACCTTTTAATCCCATGAAAAGAATGTGTATATCATAATATTTCCTAGATAAAATCAGAGTAGTACATCAAATACATTATTCGCATGAGGTTATTTTTAAAAATAACTTTTTCATATTAAACTATAAAATTAATTGCATTTAAAGGAGATTCGTCACTCATGCGGTTTAGTTTAAAACATATATAAAAATAATAAATCAAGACCTTATTTTCAAATAAATTTAAAAAGTTTTAAAAGAATTAGGAATCCCGGGATTAATTATTTATTTTGACTCATACATTATATAATAATGAAACTATGACTCATGTTTCAGTCGTAATCCATAAAAGCCAAGTATTAAGTAACTTTTGAACAAATGCAATCCTTCTAGTAAAAATATATTCAATTAGAATATTAATGGCTAGATACAGTGAGGCGTATTTGTTTCAAAAAATAAAAGATAAGCTGAAATCTCGAATGGATCAAAAGTTATTATACATTTTTTTAATTAGTTGAGCTAGAATTTTTTTAAATTTCACTCTAGCTGCCTTTCATTCATTTTTGAACAATTGATAAAATTTATATAATATGTTATCAAAGGGGCTTGATTTTTAAAAATAAATAATATTAAAATCTATAAACATTAATATTATATATTACAGCTCAGGATTAAAAATATAAAAATATAAATTAAGGTTTGAAAAATAGTAATATAATAAATTATAGGTAAATTGAATACCAAATAACTTTAAAGATAGAAAATAGTCATAAAAATTGTTTTGTTTTTATATTCCGGAGCTTATTAGACTAAGAAAAGGGATTGAAACAATTTAGATAATTTTGTCATTAATGTAACTATGTAATTATTTGAAAAGTTTTATCAAGATAAACTCAATTTTCCAAATGTTTCCTCTAATCTCGCTCTTTTGAAAAGCATGAGGTCAAATCTTTTTTTTATACCACGTCTTACGACCCGTTCGGGCTGTAGGCATAGCTACAGTAGCTCCACGGCTTTTGTGGTACTGACTGACAGCTCACAGCTGACGGCTTTGAAAAGTTACTAGACCAAATTTTGTATCCCTACGCCGAACCATATGATCTGCAAAACCATGTGGTTAGCAGCTGTCACTTCTGACAGTCAAAATGTAGGTATATACCTAAATGTTGACTGTCGGAAGTCATCTGTGAGCTGTCAGCTAGCACCAAAGAAGCCATGACGTTACTGTAGCTACCTTATGTAATAACTATTCTACTGGGTTAGAGATTAGGTAGGATGCATTTAGAGGAAGTGTACTCACATTTGCGTTGAGGTGTGGTAAAATATAATTTAGGAAAAGACACCCTCATTACACCCGACAAGGATTCAAATCCGATCATCCTGGTATCGAAATTCCATTCTTTGGCGAGAGTAATGCTTTAGATCATATTTATTTCTGAATTACACAGTTATTTGTATATAATCCGATGTAATTTGTAGCACGCTTAACTGTGAACGCTCAACAGCAAATAAATTATTTTAATACCCGCTTCGGTGGCCACGTTGTCTAACGCGCTACTCTTACAGTAGACTTGACTGCCAATTACAAGGTTATCAAGGTTTGAATCTCAGTCGAGCTTACTGAGGGTGGTTTTTTATAAATGGTTTTTTACTCTCCCTCCACGAAAATGCGCGTACACTTCCTCTGAATACAACATTTATAATCCTTTAAACCATTAGTGTAATTATTACATAAGCGTATGATCCTAACGGGTAGTAAGACGTGGTGCTAAAAAAAAGTATTTTAAATAATATATATAAATGTAAAATGACAGTAAAAAATAGTTTTGTGTTCATTACAGTAAATATCAAACTCGTGTGCTGTTTAAAAATTTGTCAATATTTAACCTAAGCGCAACAACATTTTGGAAATATCTCGGCTACCTAGACAGCGCCCTCAATATTTTGAGATACTGATAAGTATAGGGTTCTATTTAATGTTATCCCTTCAGACAGTACGTCAAACATTCTAACAGTAATGGCCAATAAAAACGAAACAAAAAAAACTTAAAATGTATTATTATTATTATTATTATTATTATAAACCACTTCTGGCCTTTGCTTGCAAGTCGTGTTAAACTGCAAAAGACAAGGAATTACAAACTACGCTTCTAAAAAAATAAAATAAAAAGCTAACTAAAAGTTGAAAATCCTTAGAAGCACCGAAACACAACCGTTCTTACGATGTCATAAATCAAATCTTCATTTTATTCACGCTAGATTACAAGTAAACATATAACTCGCAGACTTGTAAATCACTTTCATGAGGCTCAAATGGCTGTAGTAATCCACCCCCCACCCTCACCCCCTTTTCTCTATTACCCCGCTCTCCCCAACACACACTTTAAGAAAAACCACACACGATGAAGGTTAACAAAAGAACGCCACTTTTCCACGTAATGGACACGGATCCTGACTTAGTATAGTATAATATCATCGTGATAGTTAATTTTTCGGTCCCTTTTGTCTACTATAGACAAAATAAAAGTTCGCGAAGTACACGTTTGGAAAACAAGGGTCTAACTACCCAAATTGTGTTTATCTACTTCGAATTATACATATTATGTCATAAACGTCTAATAGATAGTTTTTATTACAACCATTACTGTTTCCAGACTATGGCATGGGCCAGTTTTTATTCACGCCATATATTTTCCACTACAGGCTTGCTAGGCCTATCGTAGCTTCATATGTCTTATAATATAATTTAAGATTAGAACAGGCACAACATCCAGTCTTCGGCCATTAAATTCATCACTGTGAAAGGGTAAATCCACATTTCACCAATGATAAATTTTTAGGTCCATACCGAGAATCGAACCCGGGATCCTTAGCTCAGAAGACAGACACACTACCGACTGAGTTAACGTATCGAACATCTAATTATTTATCTCAATATGTCTAATATTTTTATTTATTTTTTGTCTCCGTATCTCAATACAAGCTCAGGTTATATGCGTACATCAATTACAATAATAACGACCCACTTCGGTGTCCGCATGGTCTAAGGCGTCACTCTCGCCATAGACTGGACTGCTGAAGGCATGGATAGTGAGGTTCCAAACCTTGTCGGGTGTATTGTGAGATCTTTCCTTTGTGGTTTTCCACCCTACCACCATGTAAATGTGGGTTAAATTCCTCTAATTTAACCTAACTCATCCCTATTTCTTTAAAGTATATTATGCGTATAGCAAGATGTGGTGATAAAATAAATAATACGATAGTGTTATGGGGATGATAAAGATTGAACCTAGAGGAAACGTACACGCGTTTGCGCAGAGGTAGGGTGGAAGACTCTTCAAGGGGAAACCACCCTCATTAGACCTAACAGGGATTCAAATCCCAATCTTCCCGTCATCAGCAAACCCGTCACTTGAGACCATTCGACCAATGACACAAGCAATATTTGTATGTTGAGTTAAATACAGGGTCATCAAGAAAGGTGTCTTAAGATTTCATATCTATGCCAATAATTGAATTAATTTGAATTGAAATAATTGAATAAAGTAAATGGTTTATTTGTTAAAATTTACAGATACATTATATCGTTGGTACCACACCCTTGTATGTTTCATTGTGAGCACTGAATGGACACGTGCTTAGAGGATTCTGTATATGTGCACCCGCCTCGGCGGCGTAGTTGGCTAACGCGCTTGTTTCGTGTTGAGCCAGACTGCCTAGGACGGGGAGATTGAGGTTAAAATCTAAGTCGGGTGAACTGGGGGTGGGGTTTTTCTAAATTGCTTTCCACTCTCCCTCCACGCAAATGCGAGTTCTAAATTCAACCTTACCATTAATGTAATTAGTATAGCCCGAACGGATAGTAAGACGCAGTGCTAAATAATAAAATAATAATATATATGTACGATTATTATTTAATTACAAACCTTGTATATAGTAAAGTAGCGGATAAGGAATTGTTCCCAAGTCAAGCAAAAACTAATATGGGTATGTAAGGGAAGTGATAAATTAGCGGTGTTTTTGAAGTTTTTATTTAAAAACTTTTTTTTGTAAAAAGAAATAAAATATTTCTCCAGTAGAAACATATAGTTTTTCTTTACATGGTGACCTCAACAGCTGTTGAATATCTGTCAAGGATGTCCTGGAATTAAATAACAATAATTATCTCATCTAATAAGTTACATATATGCTCCTGATAGATATTCAAGAACTGTTGATATCACCATATGAAGAAAATTAAATTCCATGTTTATACTGGAGCAGGTGACCTGGTGGTCTAGGGGTAAGGTGTCAAACTTCTATGCTGGCGGCCGGGGTTCAATCCTCGGTCCCGGCATAGGTTTATCTGATTAACAAACCCTTCCTTCACCTCTGACAAGACATCTTGTGAATGTGGGGAATGCCAGGCCTCCACCATGGTTCAGGATTCTACGTTAAACTGTAGGTCCTCCATTTCATCTCACAATAACCCTACCGTTGCACATTAGCGTAAGTGCGTATAACCCGAACGGGTAGTAAGACGCGGTGCTAATAATAATACCAAATAATAATAATAATAATGATAATAATATACTGAAGCAATTTTTTATTGATTTTCGTTACAACAACATTTGCTATAAAAACTGCAAAAAAAACACTGTAATTTTATGGTATCCCACTAGTAGCTTGATTCCTCTTTATAAAAACAACAAACTTGTCCATTAAAACTAATAAACAAGATTCTTTTATTACATTATTTCGTGTATTTTTGGTCAAATGAATAGTGAAGGGGAGGTAACTGTTTACTAGTACAGTCCTCTCAAGCAGAAATGGTCCCGGCAACAACTCACAAACCGGCCCTTATATACATCTCTAAACATTTACTGATTATAATTCTCTATTCACTCCTCAGTGCCTGCAGGTGGTTTTGTATAAATATGACCAGTAAAACAAAAACTATATTTATCCTTTTATTCAAGGTATAATATGCCGCTATGTTAAGATCTTCAGAGCATTAGCTCAGTCATGTTTAACTAATAACGTTTTGAAGTGTTGAAGTTAAATACACCTGTCACGTAAGTGGTTGAAACTTGTTGGGTTTTTTTTAATCTATACGTGAAGTAGTTAAGGTAATTATGGTAGTAACAATTATTTAATGCAATTATTTTCAGAAGAAAAAAAAAACCATTCAGTATTAATATATAATTATATTCCCGGCACCAAAAAGGGAATCAATTATTTGAATATTTGTAACCATCTTCGGGAAATGTTATGACTTATTTCCTCATGAACGATAATCAGTATATAGATACCTTGAGAATACCTATATGGATATTTAAAAACTCTCTCTTCCCATACGTAAAAAAACCACCAGCTAATGGAATTATTTTAATTGTTTATGTCTGATATTGAAAATAGATTTCCAGTGTGAAAAGAATGAGATATAGAGAGAGAGACTACATTGTATGCACGTGTGTTTAGATAGATGGCGCGGTTTCTTAACTATGTACTGTACATGAGAACCTCTGCCCCTGCAATATAGACTGTCCCACCCATCTTCGGAGGGTCACAGGAAATCTACAAACAAAACCCACGAACTACGATTTAAAAATGATAGTTTATGATGTTATTTAATTTGTTGATATCTTTTAAGACCAAAACTTAAATCATAAGCGGGATTAAATTAAAAAAGTAAGGAGCTTGTCGAGTAGATGAATATGAATGTAATTTAAAAGAAGACGAAAAATTAAACAAGAGGATGAATAAATAGAGCTGAAGAAACGAGCATTTTTTTTAAAGTTTGTGTTTAAGGTGGGGATAAAATAGCGCTATATAATGTGACTTCTTCAGGATGTCTATAGTATATAATGTATAGCCTTATCGCCTCCTGGTGCTACTCTAAGGGTTCGGCCAGACTGACAAGCGTGCGAGGGAGCGAGTGCGTAATTAGCAAATAGCTTTCGATAGTTGTTGGCAAGGAGGCAAAGGTTCGAATCTTGGCTCAGTGAACTGAGGGTGGTTTTTGACAAGTGGTTTATTTTTCTGGTTTTCTCATCCTCTCTCCAAGCTAATTGGGATTCTTATTTGTAAAGGCCTACTTTGATTATAATATTGAATTTTTTAACATATCAGTTTTACATATATATAGGTATTGTTTATGATCTTATCACCCGCCTCGGTGGCGTAGTAGGCTAACGCGCTTGTCGTGTTGAGCTAGATTGCTGAGGACGGGGAGATCGAGGTTCGAATCTCGGTTGGGTGAACTGGGGTGGTTTTTCCTAAATGGTTTTCCACTCTCGCTCCTCGCTAATGCGGGTTCACTTCCTCTAATTCAACCTTCCCAATTCCTAATCCATTAGAGTAATTAGTACTTAAAGCGTATAACCCGAACGGGTAGTAAGACGCGGTGCTAAATATTATTATTATTATTTATGATATTATCAATTAAATTAGGCCGTTAGTGACAAGTGTGCTAAACCTATCGATAAAAATAAAAATATCAAAATAAGAAGTCTTCCTAGCACTCAATGAACCAACATGCAATAATATTTCCTAGCGCCTGTAAACTAGACTGTACCGGCTCGAGCGCGTGCTCTTGAAAAATAGAACCCGTTCTATCTTTCAAGCGCGCGCGCTCAGTCGCTCGCTCCAGTCTGGCCGTCCCCTAAGTCATGTGTGGTATACACCGTCAAAGAAACGTTTGGCTATCTTGAGTCACTAATGAGAAATACTCACCGGGGTAGAGTGGGGACAGGGGGGCACCAGACTTATATTTTCTAATTTTCTGGTGATAGCAAGGGCAGAGTTCGAATCTTGATTGATTTTACTTGATGTTTTTTTTATTTAAATAGTTTTTAGCTTTACTTCTAGGCCAAATTAACATATGGATTTTTTCTGAATAGATTATATCTTCCTTGTTCTTAAACGATTAGTTTAGACACGTGAGCATTCTGGATGGGTAGTAAGACGTATAGCAAAGGGGGGCGAGATAAATGAAGATATTTATATAGTGAAACATGAAATATTTCTATTATTGTAGAGATTTGGTAAACAACATGTAAGGCTAATTTCAATACTCAAATATAATTCTATATATTTTGTAATGAAATAAAAAAAATAGTTAACGCACATTTTTATTTTATTCTAAGGGATTATATATTCGTTACTATTCACAACTAATTCCAGGATTTATATACCCACAATTTTTGATAACTATATTATTAGACTAAGATTTTTGTCTAAAGGAACATTAATTTACTGATTGAAATTAGTTAAAGTTAATTTATTTAATTTAGCGTTATACAACAAATGCACTTTGCTTTAAAATGAATCCACCCTCTGATAATTTAAGATTAGTTTTTTAAGCAGCGTGTCCTACTACCAATTTGGATTCTACGCTTATTAACTAACTATTGTAATGGGTTATGAATGGGGAAGGTTGAATATAGATTAAGTGTACCCACATAAGAGCGGAGAGAAACTATTAATTAAAATGTACCCTCATTATACGCAAACGGGATTGAACCATGATTTTTTCAACCATCAACAGTCTAAATGATTGCAAGAGTAGCTCCTTAGACCATGCAGCCACAAAATCTGGTAAGATTAGCTACAATTTATGCGCGAAATTTTCTTGAATAACTGATGGAATATCATGATGATTAAATTCTGTTGAAAGTAGTCCTGTAATAAATATTATTTTTAGAGTAATATAAAATATAATTTTCTAACAGTTAATTATGCTGGACAAAGTATGACTATATACAAATACAAAGTCATAATGCTTTTCTCAAAAACAATTAATTAAATTATTTCAGGAATATAAAATTGTCATGGCTTTTAAATAATATCGTTGTTTACTTATTTTACACCACCTCTTACTATCCGTCAAGCTATCCATATTACTTTAATTGAACCAATAGGTTAAGCGATTAGAAAGATAAAATTTAGAAGAACAGTACCCGTAGTTGCGTAGAGGGAGCGTGTAAAACAAATTTTATTAGAACCCACCTTCAATGCACCGGGGTGATATTTGAGCCCTGATCTTTTCATTAATTAATTCACACTAGACTACTGTAGTTTGGCGTTTAGTCCTCATATCCACCGATGCGGGTAAATTAATTCTTCCTTCACCTCTCCTGATGTTGTATCTCTAGTCATAGAGATGGAATCGTTATCATCTCACAGATAAAAAAATATATTAGTAAACTCAGATCTAAACAGCTTGTAAAGTAATTTACATGTGCAAAACTTTATTAGACCTACACATTTTTGACCTCAACCTGGAATTGAACTGAAGTATTTCGAAGGGCGATTTATCAATCTCCACTTCTCATTAAATATGACTTTATTCAATACCTGAAATATATGTATGTTTTTAACTAGTTTGTTTGTTTGTTAGTTTTGCAGCGTAGCAACCTAATCCAGGGACGCCGATAAAGTCTGCAGCATACATCCTCGTTATCTTCTGGTGAAGATGGTTGAAGTGAGAATACTTTAGTGGCAGAAGAGGGGGCGGGGGAGAGGAAGAGAGAGGAAGGAAAGTCACCGAAACATAACACCCTTCCTCCGACCCGAGTGTTGCATTATTTACATAGCAAGCCTCCCCCCCCCCCTCCCACGGCCGACTCACACTATAAGACTCGCACTTCTCTCCAACTACTATTGCCTTATAGCAGTGTTGGGGTTGCAATGGAGGTCCGCCGAGCCTTCTGCTCGCCTGATGCCACCACCATATAAACCCGTCTGCTAGATAGCAAGAGCTCCTTTCCTCCTCCACTTACCGCATTGAGTCATAGACGTAACATTACGTAGCAATGACTGTTCATTCTATCCATCACAGAGGCTGAGCAGGCAATTTTTATTTTTAGCACCGCGTTTTACTACCCGTTTAGGTTATACGCCTATATACTAATTACATTAAAGGGATAGGTATTATGAAAGTTTAATTTAGATGAAATGCACCCGCAATTGCGTGGAGGGAGATTGGTAAGCCATCTAGGGGAAAACCGTCCTATCGGGATCGAACACCGATCTCTCCGTCTTCGGCAGTCTGGACTAACATGAGATTAGCGCGTTAGACCACGCGGCCATCTAAGCGGGTAGTAGGATACCTACTATTCATATCTGAGCACGCCCGGCTTTCCAATAAAAGGAATATATAGACCAGGGAGATACATACTGGAGCCCTAATAAAAATATCTTTTAAATTGAAAAATGACACATGGACACAGGATTCGAAGAATGACCCTGGGCATTAGACGATTCCTAAATATATCAGTGGTTATAACATTGTAATACTAAGCCAAAGGTTCCGGGTTAGATTCCCATGTCAAGGTATAATTTTTCAACTTAAAGAATATTGTATTTATATGCGACTTGAACCATAATTGAAAGATAATAAATAATAATTTGACTAGTTAAACCATACTCAAAAAAATGTTACACTAATAGGCCTATTTAGACAGGCATGCAAGAGTGACCGTTAAATTTTACAAACATAAAAGTATAAAACAAACAGAAAACATCACATGCTATGGCTGCGCCTTTGGCGAATGCACTTTATTCCGATTCGAAAAAAATTTGGCAAACCTAATTGCTGATGCTATTTTATAGTATGAAAAACAAATAAATCACATTCTATAACTGTCTCACGAAGCCTGAGAAAACTATGGTGGAGCCAAGTTGGAAAAACTTTGATCTAGACGCTATGGCTGAGTGGGCACAATACATTTTTCATAGGAAGAACCTATCAGAAGATACAAATGTATTTGATGTGACCAATACAAACATCGTTTTACTTTTGTATTAACCTGTGCCGTGGTGTAAGGATCAGTGCACCTGGCTATGAATCTTGGAGTAACGGGTTCGATTCTTGGGTGGTACCTTGGATATTTTACCCAAGAGGGCAATTACCTCAATGTTCACCAGGGTTTGGTTAAATTAGGATCAAGTTAAGTTTAAGAGTTTCCAATAGTTCTACACACCCTCATACTCACTATCATCATCACCATCATCTCATCAGGACATGGAAAGAGCCTCCACGGAAAGGATGTACAATCAGTACATTCGAGCGTCCTTTGGGCAAGGGTACTTTAGTACTGGCTAATCTTTCCACTACTGGGCTACGAATGATGAAGTCCAGACACGTAATACATCTCATTGTATTAATGTTATATTATAAAACCCGCCTCGGTGGCGTAGTTGGCTAACGCGCTTGTCGTGTTGAGCTCGACTGCTGAGGACAGGGAGATCAAGGTTCGAATCTCGGTCGAGTGAACTGGGGGTGGTTTTCCTAAATTGTTTTCCACTCTCCCTCCACGCAAATGCGGGCTCATTCCCTCTGATTCAACCTTTCCTATTCTTAATCCATTAGCGTAATTAGTACTTAAAGCGTATAACCCGAACGGGTATTAAGACGCGGTGCTTAATTTTATTATTAATATATTATAAATATTAATTATATCCATCAAAACTGCCAGCTGCAGATAACATGACTTGACGAATGAAAACGTTAAATTATTTCTAATAGATTTTCCCGTTATCAGATAAGGGACTTTCTTATGAAAATTGTGGTATTGAGAGATATATAAATCATTAAATACGTAAATTAATAAATACATTTTATACGGTGCACTGTGAAGAACTGATTAAATATAATATTAAGAAACTCTTTCTTATTTTGAAAGTGAATTAAACTTGTTTCCACAAACATTTGACTGTAGCTAAACATATTCTAAACGTTTGCGTGGGGGGAGGGGAAAGAATTGGATCTGTGTTTTTACCATATATAATTGTATTCAATATAATACACGTTCGGTATTATTCTATACGTCTATGACAGTACTCTCCTTTGCTACTGTTTACTTGCAAGCATCCCTTAATGGCTACCACACAAAAATACGTCATGGTTGACTGCGTTACGAATTTGATGCAAGCGAAGAAGAAAAAGAAGAGACTATGTGTTATGTAGATCCATATTATGAAGGTTCTCTCTACAGAATATTTTTTTTGTTGAGTTTCCACGTGATAAGTTTATATAATGTAAAGCAAAGGTGTTTTTTTTCGTAAAAACAAAAAGTTTAAATTCTAATCAAGTTATATTTACTAATCGTATTTTAAACGTATGTCCAATATCTTAGTTCAATCATTAACGCATCTGTTTACTAAGTTTAAGATCCTGGGTTCAATTTATTTCATGCTGACAAATGTACTATTAGCTAGATTCTTACTATCCGAAGTGTAATAGTTCTGCAAATTTTCAACTCCCCCATCAGGCACGTAGCCAGGATTTCCCACCCTGACTATTTGTAAGCCCCATTATTTATGACTTTGGTTAAAGTTTTTAGAAATTTTAAATGAATAGGTTGTGTTTTTCGGTGTCAATAAATTCATATTGTTTTTAGGTCTGTTGGTAAAGTAGAAAGCAACATATTCGTTAAATGCATGTATTATATTAAATTAACATAGCTAAAGGCAAATAACCAAGTCCAAATAATGAAATTACTAATTGTATGGAAAGGTGTTCATACGACACTATTTATCACATTTACAATAGTAGTCTTCTGGTTTTCTTGGTCCATGACATCTAAAACGTCAGCAGGTGCGAAGGTCACTGGGTAGTAAATTGACATAAATGCCAGGCCAGCCAATCGTTCACTGCACATCGAGTTTCTTAAGTAGGTCTTTATCCTTTTAAAGTTATTAGATTGATTAGTTAGGCCACTGACTGGTTATATTATAAGCAAGAGATCATTCTATATTGTTATTGTACTTTTTTTTAAATCTTTCGTTAAATTTCGGGGGGTTGTTCGGACTCATGGCTACGAGCCTGCCCCCATTTCACAGATTTTAATTTAAAAATATATTTGCTTAGAGCTTGAAAACTATTGGTTTTTTTATAGATTTGTTTCGTAGCTATACAAGTTTGCTATTTTTTAATATTCCTACAACTTTGCGATAGTAAATCATTTCCTATCTTAAAGAGTTCGGGAAATATGACCAAAATCGGGGATATCCGCCTATGCATGTGATCTCATAAGTCATTTTCCCGGGAAAATAAATCACGCCACTTTGTAATATTAATCTGTGTCTTGATATGAGCTTTAATCGATATAGTTGAAGCTATTTTAGTTAAAATCTCTTCATTCTCTTTTCACCCTTAAGAACGTTCATCATAGCAGGTAGGCCCAGTTCTCAGCTCTCAGCTCGCATTTGCGTTTGTATGTGCGCGCGTGCGCAAGCTATGAGAGTAAAAGGGAAAATAAAATACCAGAAATGTGTACAATGCATTCTTATTTGAATGATTACTCGACGTTTTCCACGTTGACTATGAGGGACAAAGCGACACAGTTATTGTTAATAACTACAATATGTCGGTGACCTGGCGGTCTAGGGGTAAGGTGTCAGACTTCTATGCTGGCGGCCGGGGTTCAATCCTCGGTCCCGGCAAAGATTTATCTGATTACCAAACCCTTCCTTCACCTCTGACAAGACATCTTGTGAATGTGAGGAATGCCAGGCCTCCACCGTGGTTCGGATTCCACGTTAAACTGTAGGTCCTTCATTTCATCTCACAATCACCCTACCATTACACATTAGCGTAAGTGAGTATAACCCGAACGGGTAGTAAGACGCGGTGCTAATAATAATAATAACATATTTGTCCACAGAGTTCAAATTTTTTTTAGCACCGCGTCTTAATACCCGTTCGGATTATCCGCTTATGTACTAATCACGCTAATGGTTTTAGGGATCAGGAAGGTTATATTTAGGCATTTGGGTAGAGGGAAATTGGAAAACTGTTTTGGAAAATATACCCACAGTACAACCGACCTAGGTTTGAACCTCTATCTCCCCGTCATCAGCAGTCTAGTCTACTGCGAGAGTAGCGCGTTAGACCACGCGACCACCGAAGCGATTCACAGGCTCTACTAATGTTTAAATTTTAGCCCTCTGCGTGCTCATGAGAGACAAACAAATTCTTCATTTTATTATTATTATTATTATTTAGCACCGCGTCTTACTACCCGTTCGGGTTATACGCTTTAAGTACTAATTACGCTAATGGATTAGGAATTGGGAAAGTTGAATTAGAAGAAGTGAACCCGCATTTGCGTGGAGGGAGAGTGGAAAACCATTTAGGAAAAAACCACTCCCAGTTCGCCTGACCGAGATTCAAACCTCGATATCCCCGTCCTCAGCAGTCAAGCAGCTCAACACGATTAGCGCGTTAGCCAACTATGCCACCGAGGCGGGTAATTCATTTTATTAATATATATTCCAAAAATCTCTGTGAGGACATACGATATCGTAAAAACCAACTTTTTGGGTTGAGAAGGGCCTTAAACGTAAACATATAACAAAATTTTTTTAAAAAAATTTTAAGACCACAATGATTTTTTTCCTTATCGATTTTCCAGAAATTAAAAAGGGAGGGTAACAAAAATTCTAAAAAAAGTATCTCTTTTAATGTTAGTAAAGATATCGATAGATAAAAGAAAGAAGATGAGAAAAAACACACTAAAGGATGCTAAAAGAGACCAAACGGAGGAAAAGAAGAGGCGCGAGATATTACCAACTCAGCCAGCGGATCAACGTCACGGGAAGATAGAGAGTTTTAAGGTTTGACTGAGTGGAAGGGTTTGTCAAATAAGGGGTTTAGGCAGTGCCTCCTCTCCCTCACTCCCCAGCCCCCCACCCCTGCGGTAACTCTTTTTAACTCGCTTCAATATTTCAACCTCCCCGATGATATTAAGTCCCTGTTACTGCTAAAAACCCTTCTCCCTATCAAACAAGAGTTAAGCACTTGCCAAATTGCGTTCTTTGCCTGTGATGGCGCCTCTGGAAAGACGCGGGTCGTCTGTTAGGGCAAGGGGGTAGGGGGGTCGGTTTTAGTAGAGTGGTTGAGAAGGTTTTGAGGGGGGAGGAAGTTAGCGTGGTTTGAGGAGAGAAAAGGGGGGGGGGAGGGAAGGTGAAAGGGGTCGACACCGCTTCATTATCTAGCACGAACTGCACGTAGCACCACATAAATCTGGTCCGACGACTCGGCGTCGACTTTAAACTCCACGCAGTGAAATGGCTCCCGTTTAAGTGTTACTCTCTTACTGTAAGATGGGAATGTTTATTAATGCTGTGTAAACCAGATTGTCAAATAGAGCAGAAGGAAATTATTATTATTTTAGCACCGTTTATTACTACTCGTTCGGGCTATTTGCCAGTGTACTAATCAAGCTGATGTGCCAAAGCTGAAGAAAGTTGAATTCACAAGAAAAATACTAGAATTTTTGTGAATGGAGAGTTGAAAGCCATCTAGGTAAAACCACCCTTAGTATACTCGACCGGTATTCAAACCCCGTTCCAACCAACTTCGGCAGTCCAGTGGATTAGACCGTTAAATAACCATCGTGCTTGAACTAATTGGTCTATAATTATATAGAGAGAAGAATATTATTGCTTACAAAAATGGAAAAATTCTCTGTAACCTTTATCGCCATTGATATGATATGACAAACGTGACATGCTTGGATCACCTGACTTGACGTATGAATATTATTATGTAACGGTTTGAAATTGGGATTCCTCTACACCAGAGATTCATAATATATTTTGGCCAAGACCCAAAATAAGCATAAGATTAACTTGGCGACCCATGGGTTTCTTTTGAATCCAAACAGTGTCAATGTAATAATTTTAATATATGCAGTAATCATATATTATTATATAAAGCTCTAATAATTTCTAATAGCCAATTATAAAATGTAATCAGATTATAATAGTAAAATTAAGAAAATACTTCCAGTATTGAATTTAATAAATTAAATACAGTACTGTACGGAAATTCCATTCATAATTATTTATTATTATGACTTTAAGTAGGCCTACTCATTATTGGGAAGACACGAGTATTAACAATGTGACAAATAATATGTAGTGAAAATTGAAAACTTCAAACTATTTATAAAACGAAAATTCTAAAAATAATTATTTACATTAATTCAGTGAGATCCTCGGCCTTACACAATTGTTGAAAGTTCTTCGAATCGTGGTGGTGTCTTTAAAAGTTTGAATCACAAGCCATGTTCTGGTTGTAGTATGCTTCTAATCCTAGTTTTCATGACAGAAATGGTAGAAAAGCCAGCTTCACATTGGTAAGTAGTCTAAAACGGAAGTAGCACTTCCATAACTTTGTTCCCTAGAATAGGCTTTTCTTTTTTCAGTTTTATCCAAAATGAACATAGTGACTCAGTTTGTTTTTGAAAGTTGTGAGGCAAAGCTTCCTCACTTTGAACTTCAATGAGCTCTGCCTTGAGACCAGCAATGTCTGGAAAATGTTTAGGTAAGTCTTCAACGTCAATATCAAATGGACTACGCAACCAACTGTATTCAGCTATGTCTTCTGGAATGTAGCGATCAAACTCAAGATTTAATTTCTGTAGATGCCCAATTATTACATTTTTTAACCTCTGCCAGCTCAGTGCTTTCGTCTTCCAGAAACAGGTTTAAAGCCGGGAAAGAAGCCATCTTATTTTCATATGTTTTTTTGTCCCACAATTTCAACTTTCCCTTTAGTGCTGTTAATTACTTTGTTAGGCCAAAGGTTATCGCAACCTTGCATTAAGGTGTTCAACTTATTAAGTTCCGAAAATATTCAATATTAACTTTTTGTTAGATTATCATGATTACTATTATTATTATTATTATTATTATTATTATTATTATTATTATTATTAGCACCACGTCTTACTACCCGTTAGTTAAAGAACCGGGAAGTCAAAGGATGATTCTTTTCCGGCAAAAATATTTCAATCTCCTTGCATAGGGATACAACTTTTTGAAGTACATTTCCTCGAGACAATCACCTGACTTCAGAATTATACAACAAATGGGTGTAATCAGAGTCCATCATTTCTAAGCACATCTGGTTAAATATCTTGTTAAGTGACCTTGCTTTTATAAAATTGACTAGCCGAACAACCTCTTTCATAAAAATATCCAAATCCTCTGAAAGCCTCTTAGAAACAAGATTTTCCCAATGAAGAAGACAGTTAAACACTTTTTCCCGCGAATGGACATTCTTTACTCTTGCACAGAAGTCCTGAGGTGCTCCAGGTAGTGCTTGTCCATCGTCAATACATATGGTGGGACAGTAATTCCAAGACAAACCTTCTTCTTTAAAAAATGAGTTCGTTAAATAAAAAAAATGTCTTCTCCTGTATTAGATGTAGTAAATTGATGGCAAAACCAAAATTCTCTTTCCATTTTGGTAAGTCCATCGTAACGTATGTGGGCTATGAGTTGAGTGTCGTCACTCACATCAGTTGTTTTAATCCAGTTGTAGAATAAACTGCCCACTAGTTTTGATGGCTGAAATTACTTGTCTTTTAATATCAATCGACATAATGGATATGTTTACGAATAGTGTAATTTTAGAGTGGTATTTGTTCGATTTTTTTGTATGACGTATTCATCGCCAGAGGTCATGCGAACCATATTCATAGCTGCCAGTTTTAACAAATATTCTCCAATTGTATGTGATTTATTCAGTTTCTCAATATGCCAAGCAACATTGTAAGAAGCAAGAATGGCTTGTTGGACAGAATAAACAGCCTTATTTCCAGGGTCGAGATGATGTCGTTTCTTCAGATGATGTTCTTTTCTTTAAAATAAACTCCGAACTCTAGTAACTAAAGCACTATGCTTGGTTTCAAGGCGCCTCCTCAGCGTGTTCTTCTTTGGCGACTCATTGTTCAACCTGCATAAATTATCGTGTTTTTATTATAGTTTGTAAAACCGTGGTTCAGAAAGGATTTATAATTTCAAATTAAGTGCTTTGATAGAATTTTTTTTTAATATTTATTTTTTGAAGCTACGGTGACCCATTACGAAAGACATGGGGACCCACGTTTGGGTCGCTACCCATAGGTTAAGAACCCCTGCTTTACACGGATTATTTTTCATATAAAGAGCGTATTCATCAGTCATGTCATGTGATTTGCAGCTGTCACTTTTTATAGGTAATATTAGTAATAATGGTGCTAAATATTATCATTGTTGGCAACAAATACATAGCACGGTTCAGTGCAAAGATATTCTCTGTCCTTTACCTAAAGTTAGAGAAATCTACTTACTCGTAACGTATGTAATGCGAAATAATAGGCATTGGTGCAGAAACATGTTTGGACAAAAGAGAACTTCATCCTACCAAAGAGCATATATAAAATAATATACATTGTAACAGAAACATATGATATTATTTGTCTTGTGCATTTTCAACTCACATTCTTTCGTAGTTCTATGAAAAAATCTATCTGTCTCTATCTCAGAAAATATTGAGTTTATAAATAATTATTTTTCAGTTAAAAATTGTTTATGTTTAAGCAAGATACAACTCTGCATTGATAAGTTATTTCGCATCTGAAAGAGTTGTAGTGATAAAATGATCAAAATTGGAAATTCCCGTTTACTTAAAGTATCCACAAATTAATTTACATAGGGAAATGAGAATTTCCATTTGGTTTTAATGTTAAACCGTGCCTAAATACAAATTTTAATCAAAATCGGTTGTGTCTATTTTGACAAAAATATATTATTTTTTTTTAGCGTATGTCACCAAACTAGATTAGTTGCAGTTACTTCGTACCTGCGAGATGATATGATGATGATGATTATGTGGTGTTAGTAGAAGTCTTAAACCTAACTTAAGCCTAATTTACCAGACCATGGTAACAACCGGAACAATTTTATCTTCAGTGAAAATGCCTATGTATCACCGGGAATCAAATCCTTGACCTTTTGATTAGTGACTAGGGAGGATAAACCACTATATCAATATATCAGCCATTTTTTTCTATTTTAACCCATTAGCTATTTTTATCTAGCACCGCGTCTTACTATCCGTTCGGATAACACGTTATTGTACTAGTTACGCTAATGGTTTTAGGGATTAGGAAGATTATGTTCAGAGGAAGTGTACCTGAATTTGCGTGGAGGGAAAGTTGAAAACCATTTTGTAAAAAACCACCCTTAGTACACCCAACTGAGATTCGAACCTCGATCTCCCCATCATCGGCAGTGTAGTCTACTGGAGAGTAATTACTTAGACCATGTGGCCACCGAAGTGGGTTCACCCCCAAGTAAACTAGCCTTAATTTTAGGATTCGATACATAATTATAAAAACAAACTGGATACCTAGTTTTATCCCGATCAGAAAACTGGTTTTGGGTCTAGTCCCAATTACAGACAGATGGCACTGCAAAAATCAACTTTTTCTCTAATTCGATTTTATTGACTTTTATAATACTTTCTCTTTCCAAGGAGTGGTGAGAAATTAAAAGATATGTTTGGATTTTCTAAAAGTGTGTGTCCATCAAAATACTACTATGGAAAGTATTGTACCTTCTAGAATCTCGATGTTTGTTCTAATTGCGACCTGTGTTCATTATTCTCCAACTTGTAAATGTCGTCGTTGCGACACGTATGACAGATGACTTCCACAACCAGAGCTGTTGAGGCCCTCCCATCTCCTCTAGACAACCCTTTTTAAGGGGGTGCGTCTTAATCAAATCGTGCCCATCGTGACTTTGTTATTTCCCTTTTTGCGCTGCGCACTTCCAAAAGATGGTACTTGAGAAAACTTCGTTAATGCACAGAAAAGTAAGTCAAGTACTTTTAGTGAATCTGGGTTTAGTGGTTTGGTTAAAGGGAAGAGAGATTGGAGGGGAAGTGAATTTACTAGAGATGATTCCATCAAATGTTCGTAGTGAGAAGTTTCGTTCCCTACAGTTAGCAGACCTGATGTGTTTTTTTTTTGTGTGTTTTTTTTTCGTTTCAATTTTGAAAAGAACGTTGGGCTATGTTTTAAGAGAAAATATAAGGTTGAGAGTAAAATAAGTAATTATATATATATAACAGTAAACGTTTATTTGAAGTGGGTATGGAAGGGAATGCAAATTAAGGTCCTTATAATGACCGAAATAAATAAAATATCCTCTGGAGGAGAAGTAAAGCTGTCGGTCCCATTACGAGTGTGGTATCAAAGAGAACCTTGAAGGTATGTGAATATAGGCCTACTTTTTCCTGGCAAAATTGGTAGACCCTTTTGAACTCACTCATAGAAATGATCATGTGCTAATATATAATATCAATAAATGAAAATGAAAATGATAGTAATATGGGGATTATTTAAAAAAAATTAACTAACGTTTATAATTTTACTTGGCCATTTTATATAACCAAATGAAGCCAAAGTATGTTCAACATATCCTATGTGAGTAAAATTTAGTAGGCAGGGATAGATTCACGTATATTTGCAATCACCAATCAGGAACTATTGGTACATATATAACTGTCACCTAGCTTACGATGGCATGCTTATATTGAAATAATACGAGCTGTTATAAACGTATGCAAATTATAGAAAGGGATAAACGGCTGGTTTGTAGTTAATCCGGGGAGAGACGAACTAAGTAGCAGTTCGGTTAGGTTCGGTACTTCACTAGAGGATGAAGTTTGAAATCGGACTTTTGCATGGTCTGGGATTACATTGTAATAAGGCTATCAAATCAAAATGGTGACCTGTGTGCCGCATGCGGCCTTATCCACGATTATTTGCGGCCTGTGGCTCTGATGATGAACCATCAATCATTGCAAAATTATTCTAATTTTTATAAACACAGGGGAAATACAACATTTCGGAACGTGATATTTAGATACTTGGCATAATTTGGAGAATTCTGACATGTGAGGTTGGCAAAGCAAACCTGTATTCTTTTTCCTAGAGTGATAAATTCCCAAAAATGAATGAATTTGTGCACTAAATATGTGTAATGTTTGGCAGCACATACGGATGTTAACTGTTGTTTTCTGAAATGAAATTAAACCAAAACCCTGAGAGATTTTAGCTCAGGGAAACACTTAGCAACACCAATATGAAAGTGATTTTGGCATAAAATTTCAAGCCTGGAAATTAAACCATTTTTGCAATCATAAGGTTTCAAGTTTCTGGTAAAAAAAAGTTTTTTTATAGTGGTTAAATAATAAGTTGGAATTTCTACTTAAGAGAATTACAACACAATTGTTTTATTAATGTGGCTATCTTTATATATTTAATGTTCAATGTGACTTATGTTCAAACGAACTTGACACACCTATATTAGGGTATTTTATCTATACCAATGATCATGCCAAAACTGTTAGAAAATAACTAAATTCTAAATAATTGTATGTACAGAACTAAAGATGCAATCCATAGAAAAGCACATCTCTTGTGAATTAATTATGTGTCTGTGTTCCCTTCCAAGCATTTTAAATGTTTTCTTACATAACTTTTATATTTAAATTCCAGATTCACTTGGCTGTTATTCACACTATTATATTTATTTTATGTATAAAAACTATAGAATGAATATTACAAAGGAAAAAGGAAGATCACCTTATTTAAACTCAAATTGAGTTAATTCTGCCATCTGCTAGACGATCATAAAATCTTTAAATGTATTTGGGTTCTTATGGAGTTGAGATATAAAAAAATCTTTTCCTTAAAATGTGTATTGTAACTTTCCTCCATTTTCCCTTCAACTCTTCATATGATAAAGGAGCTGTCACCCTCTTTAAGAAAATGTGTGTTATTACATCACATAACTTTTTTTTAAAAGTCTATACAATATTTGTGATTACAAAACAGGGCGCTAATCATGTCAAAAAAAGTTGTGTCCTCATACTGGATACATTTTTAACTTCTTTGCATGTTTAGGTTAAGCTTTAATATCCCACATTTTTCTTTGATTAAACCCTATAGCACGTTTTATAAGGTCAATCTTTTATAAAAGTTTTGTAAAACATTCTTTATGGATAATCAAAGATACATAATATTTATTTAATAATGTATCACTTTCCTTCTCCTCCCACGAAAATGCTGATTCATTTTCCCTAAATTCTACCTTCTTTACCCATAATCTAATTAGAGTAGCTAGAATGTCTATATACCAAACGGGTAGTAAAATGCGTCGAAAAATAACTAAACTGAAGTTTGTACACATCCACTATTTTACGAATCTGAATATTAATTCTACACACGAATCCCTAATCTTGAATACGAATTTAAATATTGGGAAATATTTTGAACATAGGAAATGGAAAATAGATATTGTAAATTAAAGTTTAAAAACTGGTAAAATGCATTCATTATGACATCCATAACATTCAGTTAAGTGATAAATAATGTTCTGGGGTTTGATTAAGTTCGTCCTATAATGATGTGGATAAACCCCAAATAAGCACTATGGGGGCTTATTAGTATCTTAAACAAATCCTAACACATACAAAAAATGAAAAATCTATATATTTCTTTCATATCGGATATTTTCTCGAATCCTAGAATATTCTTAAGGATTCTATGAATTTATAAGTACAATGTTTCGAGGATTTGAGAACTTCGGTATTTGAGGAATCAAGGATTTGATGGTTTGCGTATTCAAGTGTTTGAAGATTCCAGGATTAAAGAGTTCAAGTATTCGAGGAAGAGGATTCAAAGTGTTTGAGGATTTGAGTGATCGAATGTTTTTGAGGATTGGAGGATATAAGTGTTTAAGAATTCGAGTGTTAATGAATTCAAGTGTTAGAATGTTGAAAGATTAAAGGATTCAAATGCTTGAAAGTTAGATGACTCAAGTGTTTGAGGTTTTGAGGACTAAAGAGCTTGAGAATTCGAGTATTTAATTATTTGGTGATTTAAGGATTAAAGGGTTTTGAGTATTTTGAGTATTAGACTCTACGAGTCACGGTTTACAGGATATTTAAATTTGGACTTGACTAGTTCTTCGACTCCAATAGGTTCAATTGACATCGCATCTGGTGGCATCCCTACGGGATGGAATCAGTAGAGTTTGTCGGTGGACAGAGGGGAAGGAGGGGTGGAAACGCGGGGAGGGAGCGAGTTGGAAGGGGATGCTGGATCATTGGCTGTGCGTCACGTCGCTATAGTTTCCAAGGGGATGAGAAGGGGAAGGAGATATGAGGTGGCGGGAGTCATGGAATATGTCGCTAGCTACAGTCAGACAAAAAAAAAAGATAACGACCCCAACATGTGCAACGGCCAATTATTTGGTTGATTTAATAATACATATAAAAAATTAGACCGTATCACTACCCGATCGGGATATACGCTTAGGTACCAATTACGCTAATAGTTTTAGGGACTAAAAAGATTATATTTATAGTAAGCGTACCCGCATTTTCGTGGAGTGAGAATGGAAAACCAAATAGAAAAAAAACTAAGTATATCTGACAGAGATTCGAACCCCAATATTCCCGTCATCAGCAGGCCAGCTTAATATGATTGTGACGCCGAATACTTTTTAGCCACTGAAGTGGGTAGTTTTTATATAGATTATTATTAGTAATAACTTACATTATTTTGAAAGCATTTTTTTTTTATTTACTAAAGAAATAAATAATCACCGTGAAAAATTTAGTTATGAATAAATGCATCATTTAAATAAAGAAACACTTATATTTGTGCAGGTTCAAATTTCAATTGGAGGTTTTTAAAAGAGATTTAATTAATAATAACAATAAATATTCCAATGATTAATTTAATAAATACATACATTATTTCGTGGCAAAATAAGTTATCTCAAAATTGATATTTATTTCTAGTGAATAACACAATACACATTAATCTAGTTTAATATTGTAGCACAAGTTATGATCAGCAAAATAAATAAAAAATGATCAAAATAAATACCTATTGATTATAAAACTTGCATCAAACACAAACCTTTACCGACTATAAATTCTTAAAGACAATTTCCATTGTTTTAGCGTGTGGAGATTTACAATAGCATGTTCTGTTTATTGTTATCACGGAATGTTTCTCGTAACGACTGATAACAAATTACTAGGGTCAAATATCTACGAGTTTACCTGCTAGCTCTCCTTGTCAACAAAAGTTGTGATAGTGCATTATTTTCAAAATAAGCCTGTTATTTGGAAAAAAAAAACTATAAACTCGTGTTGCCACAATGGCGGATAAAAATATTACAAGTATATTTAGATTTTTAATCTGTTTTATTAATAATATAAGCGTATAGCCCGAACGGGTAGTAAAACTAGCGTTAAAAAATATTTAAAAAATTTACAGTATTTCTTCAGGAGTATTATAGTAGGCTTATGATAATTTTTTAGGTGAACTTTATAATAATGAATAAAATAAGAAATATTTCTTGAATAAAAAAAATATAGTGAATTTTAGTCAATATTGGTTGTCAAAAGTGGGCTTCCTATAAAAATGTAGACTACAGTCCAATTTTAATTGCAAGACCCTTTCCTTATAGCTAAAAAAGTTAATGTGTCTACGTTTCATGTATTCATACCTCAAGTTATCTTCTTTGTAGCTGTCACTTTAGATAGATATTATTAATACCTGAAAAATAACAGCTTTCTTTTAAAAAGTTATCAATTTTTTCAAGAAAAGTTTGTGTTTACTGAAAGGTCCTTCCCATGAAAGTTATACTGTATTTTTGGAGTAAGATTTTATAAAAAAACAAGTTATATATTGGAGTAGATCGTTTAGATAAATAGTATAATTGTACTTTATCAGAAATATCTTATGTAGTATAATTTTAGTATTCAGATGGTTAAAACCAAATATATTCACACTTTAATCAAAAGGAAATTTTTTATCTTCCTGATAATCTAAAGAAAAAGTTTTTTAAATAATTTGGTTTAGCTACATATTTGTAATTAACATTTCTAAATCAATTAGAAAAATAGAAAAAGTTACTTTTGTTTTTGCTTTATTTATTATGCTTCATTAGCTGTAAATATCGTGTGTATGTATATTCCACAACTTAAAATTTAAAGTACTTAGCATGAATATTCATCCCAAAAAAATATTATTTTTACTATTTTAACTAAATTGCACTTTTCAATCAAGGTTAGGCCCCAATAACTAAAGAAACCATTCCAAAACATATTTGTGGTGGCAACAATCGTAATTCTTGGCCAATACAAATTTAAAACATTTTCAAATGAAATTAAACTTTAAACTAAGGAAAAATCTAACCACGCAATTTCTCGGGGCATGTATTAAAAATAAAATATGACCCCACCATAAAAAAACTGTTTTTATGGAGGACTTTTAATATTTTTAATTGTGAAATGAAAATATTATTTGTCTAAAGGAGAGCAATGTGATTTTGAGTTTTGTTTGATTATATTTCTCTAATTTGGGTAGTCATATTGAGGGTACACAAGAAAAATGAAAGGGGGAAAATCATGTTATATACATTTTTCAGAACAGAATATAAAACCAATAACTTTTTTAACTATTTTAAATATTGTATTTATATTCATATTACTTAGTAAGGAGAAAATAATGATAATTTTTTGTAAGGGACAAGCTTAATGAGAATATTAA
>CABFOW010001517.1:0-12812 GCA_902141385.1 Timema californicum
TAATAATAATAATAATAATAATAATAATAATACATTCATGTATGTGATACCGGCCGTCACTTTTGTTACAACATCTAAACTACAAAATATATCAAATGGATAAATCTAAATATGCAATTTGCTTAGACGGGTAATAGTACGTGGATCGCCTTTTTTGTGTTCGGTTTCTCTCCACGCGTTCGTATTATTTACATTTAATAGCGCTAGTGAGATACAGATGAGGGAGATCTAACTTATAGGAAATGTATCCACATTTGCGTGTAGCGAGAGATGGTGAGAAACTTTTATAAATAGTCACCCTCAGTACAACTCGTCCAGGATTCGAACCCTGACCTCATATTCATCGGCACACCAAATTACATGAGCGTGACATTTCGTCCACACGCTCAAGTATCGCTGAAAAAAAAAATACAAACAACTTATTCCTTATTTCTTCTGACAACAGGCTACAACGGATGTTTTAGCAGCAAGAACAGTTCGAACTGCTCAAAGGGTTCCGCCTACCTTGAGATTAATATACCTACACTGCAGACTCTCTAACGGGAATTATAGCTATGGAGATTCAAACCACTAAAACAAGACTCGATTATCTTAACGTTTTCTTTTTAATACTCTTTTATAAAGTAACTTTATTTATTTAAGGCAAGTTCGCTAAATTACGTTTCTTTATCAATTATTTTTATGTTCTGATGTGTTTCTGATAAATTAACTAATTTCTAATTTCCATGATTTTTTTAACTATAAAAATATATATTACCCAATAGCCTTCAACTCAATTTTGGCGTGGCACCTATTTTGAAATAACAAACTATGTCTCAAATAACGTGATATTTCTGGACTTGTGCAATGCGTCTCGGTGCTCCGTCAGGCGGCTCCGTTAAGCTAGCCGTGCTGACGCTTCTCGAATATGTTCCTTATACCGGAGATGATGTATGATCGAACACTTCACTAAATTTAGTTTCAGCCACACGAGTTTTAATACTCCGAGCCCGTGGGTGTTGGCTGAACATTGTTTTTGTGAGTTGTAACGAATGGGCTCATTTGTAAAGATACGTGAGCAGCGCTAGTGTATGTATACAGCGCGGGCGATGAGCGATTTATCCTCCCCGAGGAAGATGAACCTTTTCTGGCTAGAATTTCCGAAGCCAGGCTATTGGAGAGAATATAATATTCAACATCGGACCTCTATTGTTTTATGTTAGTTCACTGCGGCTTACTTTCCGTATAGACTATCCGCATGTTTACACTGATGAGGAAAGTGGAATTAAGGGAAATTTTACCTTTATTTGCGTGGAGGGAGAGTGAAAAACAATTTACAATAAATACGCCCCCGCTGAGATTCTAACCTTGACCTCTTGTCACTTACAAAAACCAGACTTTAGTGAGAGTGACACCTTAAACCGTGTGTCCACCGATGTGGGTCTGCCTACCGTTAAATAACACAAAACTAATACCCGATGTATTACACAAATTAATTTGTAATGTATGGTCATAGACAAAAGTATACCTTGAATATATGTCGAGGATGTCCTAGTATTTGATGTTAACTTTCTCTCTTCATTTAAAAAGTTTCTCATCAAATGTTAATTTGCTCGTGACAGATGTTCAAGGACTGTTGAGATTACTATGTCTGTAGAAAATTAAACTCCTGTGTTTTTACCGGAGAAATATTTTATTTATTTTGCCGAAAAAAAAATATTTGCCATGAAAAATGCAAAAAAACATTGAAATTTTCTCGGATCACCTCCCGCCTGAATCACATCTCACTTTGTTGCCGTTGGCAGGGAGATCACGTTGCAAATCCCGCCAGAATCACATCTCACTTTGTTGCCGTTGGCAGGGAGATCACTTGCAAATCCTGGCTGAATCACATCTCACTTTGTTGCCGTTGGCAGGGGGATCACGTTGCAAATCCCGCCTGAATCACATCTCACTTTGTTGCCGTTGGCAGGGAGATCACGTTGCAAATCCCGCCTGAATCACATCTCACTTTGTTGCCGTTGGCAGGGAGATCACGTTGCAAATCCTGGCTGAATCACATCTCACTTTGTTGCCGTTGGCAGGGAGATCACGTTGCAAATCCTGGCTGAATCACATCTAACTTTGTTGCTGTTGGCAGAGAGATCACGTTGCAAATCCTGGCTGAATCACATCTAACTTTGTTGCCGTTGGCGGAGAGATCACGTTGCAAATCCCGGCTGAATCACATCTCACTTTGTTGCCGTTGGCAGGGAGATCACGTTGCAAATCCCGGCTGAATCACATCTCACTTTGTTGCCGTTGGCAGGGAGATCACGTTAGGGGTGGACTTACATACGTGATTTATCTTTGGTTCTCTAATATGGGTGTACTGGTATTTAGTCTAAAGTTTAAACTACTTTCTCATCCCTAACCCAAGTTTTTAATAGTCCTTGTCTTGAACATAGAAATAAAAATTAAGATAAAATATTAAAATTCTACTTACATTTATACTTTTAATATTATTAACAAATGAATTTTTTTATTAGTGCGTCTAACCCAAGGGCTATTATTAAGGGGGGGGAAGAGGAGTGTATCTTGGATTAAATTCCCCAGCATTAGCGTCGAGAGAGGATTTAGAACTCCTTTTCAAACACACGCAGCCGAGATTCAAACCGCTTCGTCTACGGCGACCAAGAGCGGGGTACAAGTATGGTTCCGTGTTGGAAACTACCTTAAAACTTGCATCGTGTTCTGAGTGACCAAACATGTTTTTAATATCAATCCAAGCGGATGAGTTGGGTATGTGTCATAGATTATTAATTTTGTTTATTATTGATTATTGGAGTGTTAGTAGTCAATTTGACATCATACACGTTTTAAAGTTTGTTTTATGTGATAAGATGAAACATTTGAAGCCTTTGCTGCTGGCATTGGTTGTTGATGAGTATACATGGCATAGAGAGTGCATAGGAGGACAGCCACACGCATCACGTGACTGTGTGTCAAAGAGAAGAAGAGTAAGTGCAAGGTTAGAATCAAACACTCTTTGGACCACGTCGTGCAACACCATACTGTGTGCCAAACGCGGCTCAATTAGAGGTGAAGAAAACTTTATTCAGCTAAGAAAATAGTTGGGGAAGAAGTCTCGGTTCCAGTGAATGTTGCAATTTACAAGGAAGAGTTCGGAAATATCTATACTCAGGGGTTTTTAATTAGAAGCAGAAGTACAAAATTATGACAACCTCAAAGGTAAGCTTAGTTAAGACAGGAGAAGTGAATTGGGTGCGGACCAAAGCCCACTGGTTTGTATTTTTGTCAGTTTTCTTAATGAACTTTACAGCTGCCTAACTGACCGAGTACAGTAGCCTCATGGCTTCTTTGGTGCTGACTGACAGCTGACGGCTTTGAAAAGTTACCAGATCAAATTATGTATCCCTATGCCAAACCATATGATATGCAAAGAACATGTGTTTAGCAGCTGTCACTTCTGACAGTCAAAATTTAGGTATATGCCTGAATGTTGACTGTCAGTTGTCAGCTGTGAGCTGTCAGTCAGCACCAAAGAAGCCATGGGGCTACTGTAGTTGGGTCAAACAAAAGAATACTTGTCTTTTGTGGGGAAGACTCTAAAGAATCGCTGGTACAGGATCATCACTTGCTTTCGGTGAAACTTTTAAAAGCTGCCCAAAACAGTTCGTCAATTTTTATAGCATCCCTATTGATACAGTCAGCACCGAGGAGGAAACCAACATATGTCGTCCTGTTCTGTTTGCACAGCTACCAGAATAATCGGAGTCCACCTATGTCGGTCTTTTAACCTTGTTCAAGGAGTAGTGCTCCGAATGGTCTCCATGTATTTTTAAAAAAGATTTTGAGCTAACAGTAATGTCAAGGTCCCCTATGTACTACCATTTCAAACTGTAGGTTTCATTTTGGCCAATATTTATTAAGAATAATACAATCCTTGTCCTTAACTGCAGTCAACAGGGGAAACTAATATAAAGGAAAGGCATGGAAACAGCGTGCTGCACTACACTATTTACCAGTGAATCTAATTGGAAACGCCTGGCTGATTATTATGAGAGATGTTCCAAATAAATGTTTTTGTATTACTCGTCGACCATTGGCTAGAAACCCCTAACCTTTCCTAACAAGTATGGAATATAGGTCGTAGCGTCATGGAACAAATAACGCAATACAGGGTTAGAATGCGAAACTTAATTTGCTTGTGTGGCAAACGGAAACCATATATATTCCTTCTGCTAGACATATGGACGCAGGCAGCCTTGGCGCAAACAAGCCACACTAGATACACACGTCTCGGAGTACGTTTCGTGACGTCACAGTACGTGCCCGACCAACCGCCACCAACCGCAGGGCAGTATTCTCTCGTGTTATGGCCACACAATTCTTTACTATACTTATTAATTTAGCATTACTATCTTATAGGTTCACTTGTCCTTTACTGTCTTTATTTATTTGTTAAATAAATAATTAGTATTGAGGGGTTAATATAAAATAAAGACAATATTTTGACCCGAACAAACCGTTTTTCTACCCTTATCGAAACAATATGCTACTGTGTAATATTTCTAATAACATGTAATTCAAATACAAATTAATGGATAAGCTGATCACAAAATAAATAATGATAAAAAGCTACTTAATTACTTAGGCCTCTAAATTTAAATAACACTTTTGTTTGTAAGCCTATAAAAATGCAGTTTTTTTTTATGACTTATCTTTTGTACCTGAGGACCTCTGTTTAGCTTTTGACATTTTCTCCTTAATCATTTGATTCTGTTGCTTGGCAATACTTTACTAAAAACTAAAACACATCTCTCAATAACAACTCCATAGCCTGTTTCACATACTTTTAAAGGACTAGATCTATATTTTCTAAACGCACCAATTACCATACTAATCAACATATTTATTTTGGATTTGTAGGTTAGAAATATTGCCTTGTATATTTCACCAATTACAACAGTGATAACTTCAAACCCAATAGCTGAAATGTTAGCGACCAAATCGGAAGGATGTTTGTAGGGCCCTCACTCAGTAATATTGAAGTAACAATTTTCTTGTCATAAAGAACACTTCTGAATGTAACTCACTTAAAAGTAAGCACTCACGTAAACCATGGCATACACTTGTTTTTATTTTATCGCAAATATTTCCACATATATAAACACAAGACCCAACAAGTCGTTTTCAGAAATATAAATGTTTTCTACTTCTGGATATACATTTTCTAAACTCGTGGACTCGTTAACTTCAACGCTGCCACAATCAGAAGAACTTATGTCTTCACATGTCCCTGATAGGAATTTTAGCAAGTTTTGAAGAGTGAGCTTTAATAAAATAGAAGGTTTTTTAGTTTTCATTGCGATTAGAGAACTTGCGTAACAGAGATGTTGGGCCAGTTTCATAGTCAAATTTAGTACGCCTCAAGTGCGGCGCTACACTAAGTACATGACGACACCTACCTAAACTCAAATGGAATGGGCCGTTCTCTCATAGGAAACTGGCCCATTCCATTTTGGTTTAGGAAGGTGTCGTCTTGTATTTAGTGTAGCACCGCACTTGAGGCGTACTAAACTTGACTATGAAACTGGCCCGTTATATAAATAGTAAGGGCTCAGATATCCTCAGATAGGGTGCTTCGACTGACGTGGCGGCGAGATGGTGGGGGAGCCTTCTTTTTGGTTGGAGTCGTCTTTACAACTTAAAACTAAGAAATTTGGTGAACCTGCAACAAGACTGCGAAAGATCTTCATGAACTGTCTAAAAGAATTGAAAACATATTCCGAGACTTAGAACAGACAAAAGATTTGAACACATGTACGTGTACATGTACGTGAATAAATTGGATTATAATTTTGTACTGATCTATTATGAACATTATAAAAACTAGTAAAAAATTGATAAAAAAAATATTATTAAAATTTAATTTAAAAAAAAAGACAAGATTCGTCATTGACAATATTGGCATTATGTATTATGAACATTGTACTTACTGTATATAAGAATACAAAAAAAGGAGGAAAAACTACTCGTAACAATAATGAGGTCGCTTCCAACACGTATGGTAAAAATCTGGTCGGTAAGCAAAACGATTTTAGCTCGGTCGTTCTGAACACGTCTGCTTCCAACAAGACACCAGTAATACACCATGGCTGCCATGCACCTAGAAAACACAAGGATTTTTAAAAAAAACTGTAACATTAATTAACATTTGCGACTGTTACTGCAATACTGGAAGAAAAAGCTGACTTATGAACTAAGCTCATTGTGTCCCATCACTCTCTCTCCTGAAACATTGTGTCCCATCACTCTCTCTCTCTCCTGAAACATTGTGTCCCATCACTCTCTCTCTCCTGAAACATTGTGTCCCATCACTCTCTCTCTCCTGAAACATTGTGTCCCATCACTCTCTCCTCCTGAAACATTGTGTCCCATCACTCTCTCTCTCTCTCCTGAAACATTGTGTCCCATCACTCTCTCTCCTCCTGAAACATTGTGTTCCATCACTCTCTCTCCTCTTGAAACATTGTGTTCCATCACTCTCTCTCCTCTTGAAACATTGTGTTCCATCACTCTCTCTCCTGAAACATTGGGTTACCTGGCTACTCTATATATTACTTACACATCATATTCGAACACAACATTGGTGTAACTTTCTCTGGTAAATTTAATGAAAAATTAAACTAAATTAACTTGCACTTGAATCTGAGTCTGAGAATAAAGATATTCCTTCCTAAAAACGTGGGAAAAAACAGAGAGGTAAGTGTTAAGAAACTAGTGACAACTAGAGGTGTAGGATGGAAAATAATCTTTGAACATTTTCCTATAATTCCTTCCTTGGAAATTTTTCCGCAGATTGAAATGGAACGACTTCAACACTACATCCCTTTTGTATAGTTTTAATCACCACCATCTAAGGGCGTTAACATCAAAGCCATAAATTAATTTTGATAAATAAATACAGAGTTTCTTGTTTTAATTAAAAACAACAGTGTTTCTTGTTTTAATAGACAATAACAGAGCTTTTAGTTTTAATAAACAATAACAGATTTTCTAGTTTTAATAAAGAATATCAGATTTTCTAATTTTAATAAACAATAACAGTTTTTCTAGTTTTAATAAACAATAACAGATTTTTAGTTATCTCCTTTCACTCACGTATCGACTACAGCGCTTGGTGGTTGAATATGTCACTGACGTCAGAGTTCTTTTGTCTTCTGTAGATAAGATATGTTAATACTGTATATTATCGAAATTTTTAACAACCTGTATAAAATAAATATTCTTAAATGTTCCCTCTTCATTTCCCAAACCTTAGAACCTGGAAGTTGTCTCACAAGGACTGTCAAGCGATCCGCATAGTTCCATTTAAGACATCATTACTACTCTGATCAGCACTGTGTAGAATAATTTATTCCGGGCGCAACTCACACAATTGTGACTCGAACAATCGAGGCTCTACTGCTCAAAGATATTTTAAAATTCCTTACACGTGCCCCTTCCCCTGTGATTCAATTATCTTATATTTTGACTAGGATTTCTTTGATCTCAACGTGGCAACCCTGCGGTAAACCTTAAGGCCTCTCGGTCTCCGCTGTGGGTACATTAAACTCTTAGCTCGAATGTACAGTAATTGAATGTATCTATAATAAATCGAATTTCACTATTATGTGGCCAATATTAAGATACTTCTCGGTCAGTTACGCTCATTGATGGGGTTTTTCCTTCCTAAAAATACCTCTTATACCGTTTTGTAGTTGTTTAGCACTTAGGGGTGTTCTTTTGGTCCAGGGGTAAGGAGTTGAGTGGATGTTCTACCGCAGCAATTTGACCTTTGACCCCGATTTGGAGAGTTCATTGACCTACTTTCCACATCCGGTTGATTTACCGCTATTCTCCCACCCACATACCCCTCCCTCGAGGTTATTTTCCGTGAGGAGTGTATTGTGATGTCAATTAAACTACCTTCCACCTCCGGTTAATTCCCCCACCCTCCCCCGAGGCCATGCCCACCGACAGAGGCCACCACAATTGATCATGGGTTTATGATTTTAATGTGTGCCCCAGGCCTAATAGTTTTTTAATGTGTGCCCCAAGAGTTTTGGGTAGGAGAGCGTGCAGTCTCAGACACTCCTCCTGCGACGTGCCAGCATGGGAGTTCAAACCCTGGACCATAATTAATTAAACAGACAGTGTTTGGAGCTCGCCCCTCGGAATCCACAGACTGAAGAGCGGCAAAAATTAAAATATTTTTTATAAAATTTGATACATGTCTAGAAATAAGGTTTTGTAATGCTACAGGGACTATAAATTTATTTAACAAATTTACTAACAAAATGATAGAAAATTAAATGAACATATTATATATTTTCTGAAAACCATTGAAGTATTTAAATATTGAGTTACTATCACACACAAGAATATTTTATCATTATAGACCCCTAAAGATTTCCCCCCTCTAATATATTACATTTTCACCACATGTGTTTTTTGTGTGTTTAGTTTCGACATTAATTTGATACGGTACCGATTAACTTTTCAACCAGATGCAAATATGTTCTAGCAATACATCAAGTTGTTAACACTTTCAACGTACAGTATTCTCTATGTTTTCAAATATATGTTTGTTAAACCTTAATTACACTTTTGAGCGTTTTACCCGTCTGTTTTATCATTCAAATATGTCAAATAAGAATTTGTATACAACAAAGTAGTTGAAGACAATTACCTCTAAAATATAACTCTATTTCAATTATCTAATATATGTTTGAATATTTGACCTTACAAATGTTATTAACTTTTAAATTAACATATATGTATAAATTGTACACTTTTGACATTAACGAATATATTTGTTACCAATTAACTTGATATGAAGTTGTTTTAACAATACACAATCATTATTTAATATTATGTGTGTATATATGTGTGTGTGTTTACAGTACATATTTTCAAATTTGAGTTTGTTAAACCCTCATGACACTTGTTCTCAATATATTCACAGCTGATCCTAAATTGATGTTGGCGTCAATAAATTTATGTAAGGTATTTTTCGTCATCAACATTTCCAGGGGGATGCATCATACCTCCGTTCAGACCCATGTCTATAGAGGGGGTCTTGTTGCCATCTCTGATAGAGGGGGCACTGCACCCCTGTTAAGAACAATGCTGGTGGAGGGGGCTGTTTAACCTCCATTCGGAAGCAACTAGGGCTTAGCTCCTCCGGAGCTTGTGATGGTTTTCCGGACGCGACTGTTTCCACTGAAACTCTTGTTGCAACATTTGCAGCGGTCAATGTGTCTTATGGCCTTCACAATATGACGTGACGATGTAGTCAAAGGCGGACTTCCGTGCGATGTGTGACGAATGAGTCTTACTATGTAGTCCGCCTGTCTGGCAATAAGAGATTTGACCATCGCTAGCTCAACTAGTAGATGAACGATTTCTAAAGTACACAAATAAAACACATATATAAGGTATATTAATTATTGTAGTTCCCCCTTGAACAATATCGATAATAGTCCCCCTAAACTCAACTTAAGGACCATTTTCAATATCGATTACAAATTTCCTCCCAGATACCACAATGAATAAACAAATATGCAACAGAAAATATTAAAATGGACGAAATATACATGGTCAAGGGACAGTTGAAGATCACAAGACTTGCTAAATACGGGGTTTTATTTTCTTTCAAAATCCAACTATAGCTGTCCCAGCACCACGTTTTACTACCCGACCGGACTGTACGCTAATGTGTTAGGGATGAGGAGGGTTGAATTTAGAGGACGTGCACTCGCATTCACTTTGAGGGAAACCACCCTCATTGCACCCAAACGGGTTCGAATCACGATCCCCAACCCCGGCAGACGTGAGGCGTTAGACCACACGACCACTGAAGCAGACCAGATTGTGTATAGATTAAGAATCCCCTCACTAATGATCCAGAGGGTGGGAGTAGGGTGAGGTCCTTCACAGTACAAACTTATTACTATTTTTGACACAAAGAGTAAACGTAATTTCACATCAACATGTCCGTTATTTGTTATGGTTTAACTCACATGACTTTTTCTATTCACTTTTTACTTGCAAAACAACTTAAATGACTCTTAGCCGGCCATGCCGCTTCAAGGGTTCGCCGCGGGGAGGTGATCTTCTTTCGAAACACCTTTTTTTAATCTTAAGCTTTCATTCAGCAAGGTTTGGTTAAGTAGCATTCTGGATTTTTTTAAGTTCAACTGCTACATATTTCTTTTAATTACAAATCAGCAAGGGCGGTGGGATATCAAAATTTTGTCTTCTCTCGGCGAGATTATAACCAGGTATCCTAAGATAATAATTCAAATGCACCTTCGAGTGAGCCACCGTCCTTTGAGGCCGATATTATTCTTTTTTGCGGAAAATTTACCTAGATCTGAGTTCGATCCGATGTTCTGGAATGTACTTTGGTTTGCGTCGCCGAGTACCGGACGGCGTTTGATAGGTGAAAGGTTCAACTATTTATTGAAACAAGCTGAGGCACACGACTGGTTGCATTTTATTTTCATTAATTCCCAAACATTGCTTTTTTTTTTCTTTAAAAGAAGAATTCGGGGAATTCTAAGATTTGTCTTTTGTCAAGAGCGTTGAATTGCTCTCTCAATGAGATCTCAAAAGTGGAAATCTACTATAATCGGTAGGTAATACTCGCTAATTATAAGAAAAAAAGTAAATTTAATTTTAAGTAAAGTAACTAGTTCATACACAGAAGGATCATATAAAACCTATAGTTAAAAATAATTGATCCATAATGCCCTCGTTTGGGTATAAACCGGGTATTCTAAGTAAAGATAACTATAAAAAAAAGTATTATTTCTCTTTATTTTTGGCAATAAAACAATTCAATTTTTTGAGATTGCGCTTTTTGGGATGCATCATCATGATTTGTCTAAAACAAAATATTTGCACATTGATTGAGAACGTAATGCTAACACCCGCCTCGGTGACCTCATGGTCTAAGTCGTCATACTCGCAATAGACTGGACAGCTGACGGTGGGTAGATTGTTGTTCTAATTTTGGTCGGATGTACTCAAGGTTCTTGTTTTCTCCTCATTTGTCTTATATCCCATTCACGGTAGGAATTGACTTCTGAAAGGTCTTTTTTCCTACCAATATCCTACTATATAGTAGATTTATGTTAGGGAAAAAGGCCTTTCAGAAGTCAATTCCTACCGTGAATGGGATATATATTATCTCTCTCCACGTTATTGCGGTTACAATTCCTCTAAATTAGACTTTCCTCATCCCTAACAAATAGTCATTAATACATACATGTGTGTAACCCGAACCGGTAGTAAAATGCTGTACTAGAAAGTAATTATGTAATGTTAACATTGGATCGACCTGGGAATTAATCTTGGATTAAGATAAACAAAACCTAGAGATACTAAATTGATGACTGACGGGAACTTGCCGTTATATCATACGAACTTTGTTTTCTGGTTCGTAATTGATGAAGTTTGTCAAAGTTGCCCCTGAATTGTGTTTCCCGGTAAACCAGCCGCTACCTGTCCCGCACTCTCAAGGCGCTTTCACACCCTATCATTAACATGCCAATTTAAAAATAAGAGCCAGGAATTACTTGGAATTACTTCTTCGGGATAACACATCGTTAAAGGAATACGAGATTTATTGAGCTCATTGTTCCATACCTAGCTTTTACTGATGTGGTCGAACCATAAACGGTTTATTTATCTAACTCATAGGTAAGGGCTGGAATCTCAGTCGGTTTACCGGTTGTTGTTTTTTCCTAAATGGGGGTTAACTCTTTTTTCACCAAAATGTAGGTGCATTTACTTTAAATTATACTTTCATCATTAGTATTGCTACAATTTACACAGCCCGAACGGGTAGTAAGATGATATAAGGGGGGGATAAAGTAGAAAAATCTGAAAAATATAATTTATTTTGGGTACTGATCATTAGCGTCACAAAGCCTTGAAAAGGGGGGGGGGTGATGAAGCCCTCTGATATTTTAATGTAATTTCTCCCTTCATCCCCAATCCCCCAAATATGTTTTAAGTTAGGCGTATACAACTTATGTTCAAAATATTTCAAATCCTGTTTTTTTTTAACCAGGCAAAATACTTATTATTGGCTCTGTAGAAAAAAGGGTGCCTTGATTAAAACCAGGCAAAATACTTATTATTGGCTCTGTAGAAAAAAAGGTGCCTTGATTAACACCAAGATGGTGTAATATTTTTATCTTTCCATCAACAATCGGACGGCATTAAACAACAATTTTTTCCTCTGAGCTCTGCTGGTACATTTCCAACACCAAAGGATAAAAAAATTACAATGTGCGTTGTTTGTTAGAAGTATGGTATAATTTTGTTAGGAAGAACAGTAGAAGCTAGTTACTACAACAATTTTAATATATTCATACATCAAGTCATGTCATCTGCAGCTGTCACTGCTGTTAGATATTATTAGTACCTATAACACAAATAATAAAGTAAAATGATATCTTATCAGTGTCGGCCGCAAAGAAATATGTTAAAATTTTGCACCAAAATAAGGGTATATAAAAGGTTCATTATTATAACAATATAATTCTGGTTCTGGGACACTCTTAAGTTATTTAAAGCTTCCCACCTTTGGGTGACCTGGCGGTCTAGGGGGTAAGGTGTCAGACTTCTGTGCTGGCGGCCGGGGTTCAATCCTCGGTCCACGGCACAGATTTATCTGATTACCAAACCCTTCCTTCACCTCTGACAAGACATCTTGTGAATGTGGGGAATGCCAGGCCTCCACCGTGGTTCGGATCCCACGTTAAACTGTAGGT
>CABFOW010001517.1:14561-35289 GCA_902141385.1 Timema californicum
GGGGGGAGGGAGGGGAAGTCCAATTTTATCGTAGATTGATTTGCAATTATCTGATTTGTGTGTAGTGTTATTTAATATGCCATCCAAGCACAAGACACCGTTTTCAATAAAGCTCCTCTTAAAGATACCTATCATGGTGGCTCGATTCTACGCGCCTCAATATTAAATAATATATTACCCCTCTTGAACTTGGTTCTTGGTCAAAAATAGAAATGAAAAACTATCTGTTGTCGTTTGCGACGCTCATGTATTCGAAATTAACATAAGACCCGCTTCGGTGGTCGCATGGCCTAACGCGCTACTCTCGGAGTAGGCTAGACTGCCGATGACTGGGAGATCGAGGTTTGAATCTCGGGCGGGTGTGTTGAGGGTGGTTTCCCTAAATGGTTTTCCACTCTCCCTCCACGAAAATGTGGATACACTTCTTATTACCTTACTATTAATATAACCTTTTTAACTCTTAACGTAATTATTACATAAGTGTATAACCCGAACGGGTAGTAAGACGTGGTGCTAAGAGAACATGATAAGTATAGCCAATTATTAATCTCGGTAGCAGAGCTCCCAACGGATAGTAATTAAAATATAAATGTGTAGAGAAATTTTAGTTTAACTCTAACTCATTATAATTAACATTCAATACTTTTTTATTTTTAATATGTTACTTTAAATAAACATACATTATCAAAAATACTCAAGCTCTAACACAAAACAAATAACACTAAAATAAAAATAAAAGAAGAGGCCTTCTAATTTATTGAAATGATTTCCTTCCTTTAAATATGGTTATATCCAACCAGAGTAATAACAAAATATGTAACGGATCAGTGTAATTGGAGTGGTGTTGTTTGTGGTACACCGGTCCAATTTGAGACTCCTACTGGAAAACTAACTATGCTAGTCAACTATCCTTCCAGTTGATTAAACAACTATGTAGTTCTACCAACAAGATCGCAGGGACCTACTAGTTTATATAAGATTAGAAACTAGGGGTAAAAGCTCAACACATCGCCAGGGAGTGTATATTCCGTTCACCGTAGGAATTGACTTCTGAAAGGCCTTTTTCCCTACCAGAAATTTACTATATAGTAGGATATTGGTAGGAAAAAAGACCTTTCAGAGAGTAATTCCTACCGTGAATGGAATATACGCACAGCCTTTTAACTCTTAATTTTTTTTTAACACGAACGAGGCTTCACAAGTACATCTTGCTATAGCGCCGTGGAATAGCGAAGGAAGCAACCCGCCCATCAAGTGTTCATTGCGGGTCACATACCAAGGTAGGCGTCCTTACTGTGGAACGCAAACCTCGCTCGCAACTCTAGGCCCATTTTTAATCGATTCTTAGAGACGCATTGCATGTAGGGTATTCTGATTAGAAAGGGTTTTCGCGCAGAACACATTTTTGTTGCTTACTCCTGTGCCAGAACCGACTAACGGTGACTTTCAAGTACCACATTATAGCCTACTCAATAACATTATTTTGTTATAAGAAGATATACTAAACTTGAAGGGCACGTGTTAATGTGTTCTTGAATAAAGGTTGGTTAACCATATTGTTAAATTATAATATGTATAAACATTGCACTCGGTTGAGATTGAACCCCTACTACTATCATACTAACGTGGCAACCTCTTACCTCACACTGCAGGTTTGTTCCGTGTGTGACCCTATCCGTCCGAACTTTACGTATTTGATTAAAAGGGTGGTAAAAAGGTAATTTTGTCAGAAAATGTACTCATATTTACTTGTGGGGAGAGTGGGAAACTATTTAGGTAAACCATAAACACTCCCGGTGCACCCGACCTTGATTCGAACCCTAACCTCTCCGTCACTGGCAAATCAGTTTAAGTGAGTTTCACTTTTCACTGGCTTTCTTTCATTCCTCCCCCTCTCTCATTTTTTTAAATGTCATTCTACCTGTTTCTAAAAACACCCTACATCAGGGTGTCTACCATCCGGGAAAATCAGGGAAAACGGGAATTAGCCGGGAATTTGAAGTGATCGGAAAAAAATGGGAATAAGTCGGGAATTTGGTAAATTACAACAAAAATCCGGGAAAATTATATTTTACTCAAAATATGAAATACAATAATCATTAAATCAGTAAATTATGTCATTTTTTTGTTTGTAGCTGTGTAATATATTTTTTGTTCCTAGTAAACAATTTTAATACAAATTTAAAAGAAATATTAAAATTTTAAAACCTATTATTATTCATAAGAAAATTAATATAAAATTGACCGGTGTAAGAGGGGGGGGGGGTTGTTAGAAGGAAGTGACATACTTTTTTAGTGGGGAATTTTAGGAAATGATCAGGGGAAATCAGGGAAAAGGTCGGGGATTTGATTGGTCAAGTTGAGTAGACACCATGTACATGTCGATAAATGCCCGCCTTAATTTTATTCATTTAGGTAGGATCTCATCGATACAGATCTTTGACATTAGAAACGTTTTGATAGCACTTTCCACTCCTCTCAATTTATAACGCAATTTGAAATTATCTGCATTTATAGCCAAATCGCCCTTAGGCTTTACTTTAATAGCAAATAATATAGAGTAACTATCCAATATTGGCATAAAGTCACTATATTAACTTTTAGAACCATACATTGAGATAGTGAATATGGTTCGAATCCCATCACACACACATATATATATATATAATATGTTTTATTCATCCTCAATACCAAGGCTCGAAGCTTATTGGAGTCTAATAATATTCGTAGCGCATACAATCCCAATTAAGTTTAAATAAACTTTAAATTGCTTTTAGAGGGATTCGCTGTCAACAACATTCGTTGTGATCGATCTCCTGTAAGGAGGACTCCACCACGAGACATTGCAGATAGGGCCCCTCTCTCCTCCTCTGGGTACAATCCTGTTTATCACATCTGTCGATAGTGATACTGCCTCTCAATCAAAAGTGATGGTTGCCGAATACACTCCTCGGTGGATGGGTACATTAAACAAGGCTTAGTTAGAGATTAATTTATTTTTTCGATACATTCTCAATTTACCGGTAAAATTTGTGTATCATTGAATCACAAGGGAAGATGTTTTGTAATAGGTTTGCTTACGACATCGGAGTATTAACATATCTCGTCTTTAGCGGCCCTGACGTCAGTGATACATTCAACCACCATGCACTATAGTATAAACGTGCGTATGAAAATAGAACTCGAATTGCTGTTATCACTTTGTTGTAACGCACTTTAAGTGTTTCTGGTGCTAACATCCTTGGGATGGATCATTAAACGGAAGGTTGGACTTAAAAATGTGATAATTCGATTGCATTTTATTTATTTAAGTAGGTGGAGATTTTTTTTTTGCAAAAAATTAAATAAATATTTCTAACAGAATAGGAAAATCTTTCATCTCCGGTCTCCAAGTGTAGTAACTTTTATAAACTCAATCTAAGGTTCCCGCTATGGTCATTTGTCTCTAGATGAAAGGATGTAGTTTGTCGGGTAATTGTTGGTGGCGAATACGTCTGTTATGAAGGCTTGTTGCTTTGCACGTGAGGGGGGAGAACGGCTAACGACCACGGCGGGGGTGGGAGGGATGTTGGCTGTAAGGGTTGCGATATCGATTCCTGTCCGCCGACACGAGGCGGTTCTCCCCCTCCCTCCCCCCCGGACAAGGCTACCATCGAGTTTATCCTGACTCGCTATCTACCGGCAAGTTTCACTCGTGTGGGCAAACCGGCTCTGGCTATTGGTCACTTGAAACTATGTAAACAATAATGTTTAAGGAATCGCACCAACATATGCCTAGATAAGTGGTTTTTAATCTTTTTTTTTGGGTCACTAACCCCTTTGAGAATTTGACAAAGGCAATACTCTCACACAGAACTTTGCATAAAATTTACTCAACTGCAGTGGAAATTGATTACATTCACATGGGCATAATATTAAAACAATATTCACAACTAATAATGTCTCTAACTTTCCCTTTTTATGCAAAAATTGTCATTTCCTTTAGAAAAGTGGAATAAATCCAAATTATGTGGTTAAAAAGTGAACTTTAATTATTTTCAAAAGTATAAGTCATTGGAAAGGTTCCTGTTGTTTTGGTTGCGTCAGAAGCGGAAACGATGGAGTGGTCTTTGGCAACGCAACGCGCATGTCATCGTTGACATTCACTCTATTCTATTCTTGTATTTGATGGCAACACATGCTTACAACCCCGCTTCACAGAGATACGTGGTAGTTGTGGGTGACCTGGCGGTCTAGGGGTAAGGTGTCAGACTTCTGTGCTGGCGGCCGGGGTTCAATCCTCGGTCCCGGCACAGATTTATCTGATTACCAAACCCTTCCTGCACCTCTGACAAGACATCTTGTGAATGTGAGGAATGCCAGGCCTCCACCGTGGTTCGGATTCCACGTTAAACTGTAGGTCCTCCATTTCATCTCACAATCACCCTACCATTACACATTAGCGTAAGTGCGTATAACCCGAACGGGTAGTAAGACGCGGTGCTAATAATAATAATATGTGGTAGTAAACTGAATCAAAGAGAGCTCTCATACTAAAAACAAAGGCTTCGATGGCAAATCCATAACACATAGCTGTCAGCAAATTTTGTGACCGCGATAACTGTAAGATAGGTTTTGTACAACGGAAAACTATGGCGCGTGTTATTGTTTGCGCCCGGTCCATAGACCCCATGAAGCCAATTCATTTATTTTGGTTTAAGAAGCCCTAATATATGTATGGAGGATTAAAAAAACACATTTTAGAACAAAATAAGTTTCATATCAGACCTTTGATTTCCGAGTCAATCCGTCGTATCCACTCGCTTAATTAGACCAGTTTTCTTCCTAAGATCAGATGTCAGCATTTGGGGGCAGGTAAACAAACCGACTAGCAGGGAGAACTACTCATTGTAGTATAGTTATAGTGAAGGGAAGCAGAGCTCAAGTCCCAAGTTATGGGAAGTTAAATTTCAAGTCTCTTTGACTTGAGACCACAGCATCCAAAACGATTCCCGGGTGACTCACTTGGCTTACATGTGCCAAAAAACACGTTCTCCGCAGTTACATTACTCACGAGTAGAACTGCAACAAGGTGCAACAAAAATAACTGTCTTACTGACATAGTTATTTGCGTGTTTTATTTGAGATTTCACAGTCGGCAACTTCATCTTCCGCTTAGATCCCCTTCACCTCCTTTTCTTATAATATAAAGATATATTGGAACAAAAAATATAATCTCATTTGATTAAGTTCTCTCTCTGTTCAGGGACGCAAAAAGTAACTTTAATTAATAGTCATGATTAGCTTTTTAATTTGTCTAGTTTTTCAGAAACTTGAGAAAATTAGCTGGAGATATAGGGTGACAAATAAAGAAGTTCTAAGAATAGTTGGTGACCTGGCGGTCTAGGGGTAAGGTGTCGGACTTCTGTGCTGGCGGCTGGGGTTCAATCCTCGGTCCCGGCACAGATTTATCTGATTACCAAACCCTTCCTTCACCTCTGACAAGACATCTTGTGAATGTGGGGAATGCCAGGCCTCCACCGTGGTTCGGATCCCACGTTAAACTGTAGGTCCTCCATTTCATCTCACAATCACCCTACCATTACACATTAGCCTAAGTGCGTATAACCCGAACGGGTAGTAAGACGTGGTGCTAATAATAATAATAATAATAATAATAATAATAATAATAATAATCTAAGAATAGTTGATGAGAGGAGAACCATTTTTGGGTGTGATTCTCTAGTGTAAAGCAAACTAGGTCGGGCGCATCTTTAAGGAGGAAGTGTCTTCTTCACGACGTCATAGAAGGTAAGATTGAGGGAAACAGGAGCTTAGGAAGAGGAAAGATTCAAATATTGTATGACCTGAAAGAAAGAACATTCTGGGAGCTGAAGAAGGAGGGGGTTTAAGTTCACTGACCTGTCGTAAGACAGAACACCTAATGATAATATTAAATGTTTACTTATTGCACTTTTATACGAATTACTTATTTTAACGATTTTCTTGCTATTTTTAATTGAATTGATTTAACGTTCCTATTATTATCTGGGCCAGTTTATTATATTATTTACTAGTTGTTCTGGTCGAAAAATTCTCCTTCTTCTAAAACGTGAATTTTTAAATTGAACATAAATTAATTTAATTAAAAAGATATTTTTTTAAATTTTTTATGTAACTATTCGAATAACATGAATATTTAAATTATACATTTTTATGACTAATTATATACTTTAATGAAGAAGTTAGCTAATTAATAGACTACGTAGGCTATATTTTGATTGGTTAATTCTTCAACCACATTGTTCTCTACATCAACTGTTTTCTTTTCCAGTTAAGAATATTTTTACATTATTGAAAAAGAGGGCTCAGCTGAGTGTAGTGCATAATAATTAATTGCCCATGTACAAATACAGGTTTAGGAAATACTATCCCAACATTTTTAAACGTTTGGCCTTTACTCCTATTAATGGTAATAGCAAAAGCAACTGTCAACGAAAATTGTGTGCCTTGTAATTTTAACGGAAAAATGTTTTCTGAAGAAGATAATTTTACTCCGAGATTATTCTCCAGTCGATACTGCACAAACAATGGTGTTATTGTGCATTTTGCACTCAAATTATTGTACCATTTATCAAACTCTGTTCAAATTAAGCCCAAACACCACCACTGCGTTTTCTTTGCGCACCAGTTTGTGCGTGGGTATTTAACTTCTAGTACTACCAAACTGTTAAAAAAAAACTATGAGGGAAACACTCTTCACTGATATCCTCGCTAACAACCCCACTGTATTATTATTATTATTATTATTATTATTATTATTATTATCATTAGCACCGCGTCTTACTACCCGTTCGGGTTATACGCACTTACGCTAATGTGTAATGGTAGGGTGATTGTGAGATGAAAATGGAGGACCTACAGTTTAGCGTGGAATCCGAACCACGGTGGAGACCTGGCATTCCCCACATTCACAAGATGTCTTGTCAGAGGTGAAGGAAGGGTTTAGTAATCAGATAAATCTTTGCCGGGACCGGGGATCGAACCCCGGCCGCCAGCATATAAGTCTGACACCTTACCCCTAGACCACCAGGCCACCCAACCCCACTGTAATAACTCCAAATATCACCAGCAGATTTCACTCCTAATATTGGCACAGTCTTACCTTTTTGGAAGCCAAAATTGTTTTGTGTAGTGAGTGATTTGAGGGCGATATTACGCTCGATATTTTGTCCATAATGCTACATATACTACACCGGCTGTTCATACATATCCTTGAGGAGCAATGTTCAGTTACCAACTTGAACAAAAAAAAAACGCACGTTTGTGTTCGCCTTTGGAAACTCGTATGCTAATCGTAAGATGAAATCACCCGCCTCGGTGGCGTAGTTGGCTAACGCGCTTGTCGTGTTGAGCTCTACTGCTGAGGACGGGGAGATCGAGGTTAGTGAACTGGGGGTGGTTTTTCCTAAATGGTTTTCCACTCTCCCTCCACACAAATGTGGGTTCACTTCCTCTAATTCAACCTTACCGAGTCCTAATCCATTAGAGTAAATTAGTACTTAAAGCGTATAACCCGAACGGGTAGTAATACGTGGTGTTAAATATTATTATTATTAAAGATGAAATTGTGTCAATTTTGGCCAAAGGCAGTGACCCTTCGGGCAAACAATTTTCCACTGATGCAATTTTGACACTGTATTTATTTATTTATTCATTTAGTACCGCGTCTTACTACCCGTTCTTGTTATACGGTTAGGTAATAATTACGCCAATGGATTAAGAATTTGGAAGGGTAGATTTTAGAGGAAGTGAACCCACATTTGCTTGGAGGGAGAGTTGAACACGATTTAGTAAAAAGCACCTCCAGTTCCCCTAACAGAGATTGGAACCTCTATCTCCCCGTGCTCTGCAGTCTGGCTCAACACAAAACTAGCGCGTTAGTCAACTACGCCACCGAGGCGTGTTTTGCCACTGTAAGGTAGTGCAAATAATTTGTGATGAAAGCCATCGCACATTAATAATACTTTTCCACCGAATTGAATATATTGTCTATCATCCCTTGCTAAATCTCGAAACAATCGATCACTAGTTGAGAGACCAGTTGTTGGAGTCACGGGGGCTTCATCAAAGACTAATATGTTTGATAGCCGGTGGAGTGCCAGGTTTGACACCTGACAGGAGGTGTGCGAATCACCGTATCTGTCCAACCCTTGTTCTGGGAACTTTTCCGAGTCTTAAAAATATCTTTGCGGGCTAGAAACCGAACCTTCATCATATTATTTCATGAATTATATCATTTAGATTATTTTTTCACAGGGGATCTTTAACGTGTAATTTATGTAAACAAGGATTATATCCGCACATGACTTACAAACAAACTAGCTTTTAGTTATGAGATGCATAACAGGTTACTAAAGTTAAATTAACGACTCTACCTGGTATCGAAACCGGAACCCTTAGCATAGTAAGCACAAGTGCTATCGACATAGCTAAAGTGTCGGCTGAAATATAAAGAGGAATGTATTGCGTTAAATATGTTAAACCGCTTTAAATAAATGTTAAAAAAAATAACGATAAAAGCATAGCTGTGGTAAAATAATATTCAATACCAAAATTGGATTAAATTGGAATGTTGCGCAAGTTGAAGCACCTTAAGATGACTCTCGACACACAAAGTATTAGATTATTTACATTTATTTTGTATTAGTGTGAATATCTTTCTTTAAAAAAAAATATTATTTTATGCTTCAATAGTAATTCACTTTTTGGGGTGTGCCTTTCGAATTGTTCGGAAACTATATTCTATTCGTCAAGTAGACCAGGGTTGGATTGGGCCTCCAAAAGGGCGTGAAACTTGTATTTTTAGAGGGCGTAAAATTTTTTGAAGAGCCCAATTTTTCTACCTATTTACTGTAAAATAACTACGAAGGCTGGTAGAATTCAATAATATTCATTGATAATAAAAAAATTGCTTGTTCCAGCCAGGATTTCCAAATTTTTTCTTTTTGTTTTCCCTATGTGTATCAAAGCATTGTTTAATATTGTGAATTGCATAGATTATGTTCAATAAATATAGTATAAATTCATGTACTAGGTGAATTTTGTTTCACAAAAGGAACAAATTGTACAGGATATTTTGCTATATCCTTGGCAAGGATCCTCGGACTATTTGGATACAGCCTGCCTCAACAACATCCGTCCTGAGCAAACTGGGTTCGTCTAGGAAAAAAGGAAGCGTATACATCACACACCCAATTACCTCAACTAAACCTAACTTGAATCAGCGCTGAATACAAGCCCCTTCAAAGCAACACATTACAAAATAAATTTTCATTTTCACGCCAAGGCCGAGCTTTTAAAAATTTTAAATTTAAAAATTATTAAATGAACTCAACTTTACACATTCAACTTCTGAGATCGTAACACAACTCCCTCCGCCTCCCTGGAATAAGTTTTGATCACAACGTTCTTTCTCTCACCCTTTAAGATTTCTCTAATCACCTTAGTGTGACTAGTAATATTAAATGGAAATTACACGTTATATCATGATATGAATAGGATCTATTTAACCTCTTTTCATTAATACAATTATTATTATCTTCACATCACCCAACGAAAATACTGTTTACTTGTCTTATGGGCAAAAAAAAAAGGTAGTCGAAAGGTTAGAAAAAGATGATGAATTTTGGAAAATGTATATGAAATCAAAATTAACTTGATTTTACTAAAATTGCATATTTCTAGAGCCAATAGATCCTAAGCACACTAGAGCAATGAAAATAAATACAGAATACAGTCAACTCTCGATTCTACGACCCCGGTAATAGCGTCCCTCTCGAAGTAACGACCCTTTTTTGGGGAACCGTGAAAAATGTGGGGAAAAAAGGTTGAAAAGTTTAAGGAAATCGGCTGTAAAATGTGTTTGTTGCATTTATTTAGGTCGCTGCGTTGCAATTATCTTTGTGAGCCCTGTATTACTAGTAACTGGGGTGGGTCAGGTATAAAAAAAGACACCACCTCATCAATGCCAGCCAATATCACTTGACTCTGTCCACCCCCTCCCACAAGCAAGGCAATGTTTCCCCGCGCGCGACTGCCGCTACATCACGCGCCAGGCTTGCTTTTGCCATTGTTATTTCGATTTTCGATTTGGTTACTATTTTGGTTTGGTTTTGTGAACAATTTTTGACGACCCATGCTATTGTTTAACATTGCTATTTTGATTTGGTTACGTTTTTGGTTGGATTTTGTGAACGATTTTTGATGACCCACGCTATTTTTTTAATTTGATACGAACTTATAATTTTGACGAAATGAGTGAAAGGAGTACCTTCTTCAAGAAATAGGTAGGTTTTATTTTATTTACTTTTTCACGTATTGTCTAAAAAATGCAATTTTTTTCGTATGAAGGTCAGGGGTGGAACAAAATCTGTTAAAATTCCAATAACGACCCCTTCGAAATAACGACCTTTTTCCAGGGAACCGTGAAAGGTCGTAGAATCGAGAGTTGACTGTATCTTTTGAATGCACAAAAGACTAAAACAAAGTAGCACAAGATTTTGCAAACAAAGTAATTATATAGATTTTTATTCTATATTTTAGAAACTGTAGCTAGAATACTATTATTCATTAAAAATGTATTATATTATAATATATTGAAAAAATCTGTTTTATTGTAATGGCTACTAGATATTTATATATAATACTATGTTCGTGCAGTAAAAGTCACAACTCCAAACTGTCCATAGTAGAAGTTGGCTGTTCTATCCATGTTCCTCATCTTGTTAGAACTAATTGCAGAGGCAACGTCACATCAAACAAGAGTTAGTAAGTTCTGACTCGGTGTGGGACTTTCCCAAATAGGTCTATTAATTTGGAAGAACTGGACTCTAATGTATTCTACAACACGATGTAGTCCATGAGCCAAACTTGTAAGATGAATATCAGGATATAACAACTTCAAAGCACTTGCTATTTTCATTATATATGCCGTAGCATTCAAATATAAAACCATGGCCTTCTCTACGTGAGTTCACCTAGGTCACACACTTTCATACCATCATTCATGAATCTTACAACATGATATATATGTTCCATCACTGCTCAGTAAATCAAATATAGTTTGGAAATATCCTTTGCATCTATCTTACCTACCACGAAACTCGCAACAAAATTACCCTAAGCAATCGTGATTTCATCCACACCGACGCATATGAAAGCATCTCCCATGTAGTTTATTATCCTTTCCATTGTTTCTTCATAACAGATATGCAGATACTTATTTCTGGGTATTGATTGCTCAGGAATTTGTTGCATTCATTACTGTCACAAAGAGGAGGCAAATTCAGGCCCTTGGAATATAAAACATGGAATACTTGCAGTGTAATTGCACTACACAGGTCCTTAAAAGAACTAGTTTCTTTAACTGGAAAAATATTCTTCGAATAACTCACATTCTTTTTACGTACAAAGTGTGCGCCGCACATGTTGCTCCAATCATGATTTTAATGGAACGTCCCATATTTTTGTTGCAAGATTAACACATTATAACTTTAATGCCTGTTTTGAAGGAGTCGTTGATCCCAGCCCATTATTTTAATTTTGTATTCAGCAAGACTCCCCTGGTGTCATGGTGAACAAAATAAAATATCTTATGGTATCTTATTGTTAGAGCTTCACTTTCAACAGCTCATGTGAAGCTAAAATCACTTGGAGATATTACAAGATAAGAATGTAAGTCGGTTGGACTCGTGTGCTGGAAGGGAGGGGTGTTCCAGACCAAAATTAGTTATCTGTTTGCTAAATTATTTTAAAAATGCATCAATAGGTTCATTGTGAGAAGAGAAGGCCTTTGACTACCCAAGTTTGATTTTACCCTTTTCAATAGTTAATTGAAAAATTCCTTTAAGCATTGTTTTGGTCAATAATTTAAAAGATTAAAACAAAAATCTTACTAACTACACAGTTGGTTAGTTAAATATATCCTGTAAACACTTGCTCATTCGACATTATCAATGACACCAATAGTTTAATATTTTCTTACTTCTTGGACTATTTTGTTTGTTTTATCTCGCCCGTGTATAATTTAACCATCTATGAATCGGCTTCCCCTGATAATGCATACTCTTATGCATGGACAGAACTAGACGGAAAAAGAGGAAGCTCAGAAATAGGTTCGTGCTTGCTACAAATATATATATATATATATATGCCTTTATGCTATACTTTGGACAGAACACATATATACACATAATTGAGTAAAAATGTATGGAGCTCATACATGGAGGTGGTCAGATGGACTCAGTTCATAGTGCAAGAGAAAACACCAAAAAGTATGTTCCAGTATATTCACCTCTTGATTGTCTGACAATTTTTAGAACAGCGGGATCAATGAGTAACAGAAACAAAAATAGTGGACCTTATCAAGTCAAGGAATTGAAATTCACCGATTTTTTTAAAAAAAATTAAATAACCTGGCATCAAAGAATGTTAGGAATACTACTGTTGGTAGTGCTGGTAATAAAGCTTGTTGGTTGGTTGGTTGGTTGGTTGATCCAAATATAATAAAATACAGGTATTATTACTTTTGAGACAATATCAGGAAATTTATGTGGGTAAATGTGGCAGAAATCAACTAGATACTGAATGCGCCGTGCAAAATCTTTATGAAAAACAACTTCATATAAGCAAGGAGGAAGAAACCAGACCTATTCTTTGTGCCGAAAGAAAGTTATTCCAGAAATATACCATGCTTGGTATAGTTCCATCCCAGATTGCAAAATGATTGAGAGGGTCCCAGAACCAGGGATTCTAGATTCTGAGAATGAAGAAGATTCTTGGATAAGTTTAGCCTTGAAACATCCACTTTGTAACCTCGCTCTATTGTTTATGGATTTTCAATGTATTTTTTTAATCTATTCAAGTTTTAAATGTAAGTCAGATTAATTTTCTTTCCTATTTTAACATTTGAATAGTAGGCAATATGTCAAGTACCACAAGAGAGTGTTTTTTAAAGTGATTAATTAATATAATATTATTTATTTTCTAATTGAATGACTGTCAAAATGCTTTTTTTTATTTTTGAAATTCAACAAACAGATTTCACGTTATGAACATGAGAAAAATTGTGTTCCTTTTGTTGGTTTTCTAACTGTAATCCAATTTTAATGTCATTTATTTGACATTTGAATAAGTAAACATTAAAATGTATTTTTGAGTGAATATAATTTGTTCAAATCTGTAATAAATCTTGAGTTATGATTCAAGACCTTTAAAAACAAATAAATTTGAATGATTACTAAAATAAATAGTTTAACCAGTAGTTATCATGATTCTAAAATAATGACTATCACTCAATCAACCTTCTATAACACATATTTTTAATCAGGAAAATCTCACTAAACCATAATCAGATCACTAAGTCAACCTTTAATTGTATATTTTCTTATCAGTGAGAACTCACTTAAGTCAAGTGAAAGTAATTAATTAATTAAATTTAATCACAATAGATTGTGAAAAAAATTGTTGACACTTAATGTTTTAAAGTATGTTCCTAATATTATGAAAAATAAAAGGTTTTAGTTTAATTTATGATTAAAAAAAAAGAAGTTAAAAGTATCATTCACTCTTCATAAACAGCTAAAAATTGCATTTCTCACAAATTAAGAATTTTGACTTAATGAGTTTCTCCAGCAAGCACGATATGGTGATTCATTGAGATTTCTATTTTCTGAACATCTAAATGGCGAGGAATAAAATATGTATTTACTTAGAAATCCCAGCTCTGGTAATGACTTCCAGAATTTTGCAGCTTTACACTTTTCCTACAGTAAAACTTTTCAATCAGTTCGAGAAGTGTATAATGTAAAAAAAAACTTCTTCCATTGGTAGTTCAGGGGGGGGAGGGCAGCTAACCCCTGAAACAAATCGCTTCCCAACCAAATACCCTCCCACATTAAAATTAAATCCTACCTACGTGCTTGGCTCACACCGTTTTGAAGGTAGCTCCTGAATATGCTATGTACTTTTATCAAATGATGAATATATGAATAGAGGCTATACCTTTATTTTTACGCATTTATCTAAACTCTAGAATCGTTGGTTCCCGAACTTGTTGAATGGCGTACCACCCAAACAATTTCCGTATTTTGGAGTGCCACCAAGATCGTGCTGAATATTTAATATTTAGGTACATTTTAATGGCAACTTTATTAAGGGCTTTTATTTTTGGGCTGGCTCCTGGATAAATATTAATCTGGCCGATAAATATTTGTACCTGGTTGATGAGTTAAAACTGCGTCTCATAACGTCTAGATAACTTTTATCTGCCAGATAAAATGTATTTATCCATAATATTTTTATCGGGAGGCTTAAGTACCTGATAACTTTTATCTGAAAGTTAAAATGGTTGTTGCTATAGTGACGCGTTGTTTTTCATTAGGTGTCGCCTATCAGAATCTGTTTTTAGGTTAAAATATTGGTTCACGTGTTTAGTAAGCACAGGCCTAGGCTCTTAACTATTTAAAGTTAGAACATTTTATTCACACTTCTATAAAAACTAGCCTGCTATTTGTAGTTATATTTATGTAAGAAAAAAATATTTAAATGTGAGTAAAATTAATGAAATTTTGTAAACATTGTATCAAACTATTGCTATAATTTGGGCAAACACCGAAATTAGAACTTGCAAGACAACCTTGATTCTGCGCCCACGTGACGCCATTATTTAACAATTAATGTTGAGCGTTGAAGCCACTGGCCAAGTTGAAGCGGTGACAACAGAGTTTATACGCATGCGCACACTAGTAACAACAGTACCAACCTTGCGTTTTCTGCATAAAATTATATTTATCCTACATATAGCTGTATAGCAGATAAATTCAGTTGATAATACGCGTAAAATATTAAAGTGGTTGATTATCTGGTCGCTAACTCTACCCTCCCAATAGTAATATCCATCCGATAGTCATAAGACCGGCCCTTACTATTACTTTGACACCAACAGTTATTGACTCTGTTTTTTGGGATAGGGATGGTAAAGGTATCTTAGAAGAAATGAACATTTTATTTTGTAATTATTGCACCGGTTCTTATCCCCGGCCTGCGTAAACGCGAATTTTCACCAATAGTTGAGGAATGAGAAAAGCAACATTTTAACCAATTTGAAGGGAGATTGGTTAACTACCAAGGAAAAAAATACTCCCTTAGTACACCTCATAGGCATTTGAACCCTAACTCTGACAAGACATCTTGTGAATGTGGGGAATGCCAGGCCTCCACCGTGGTTCGGATTCCACGTTAAACTGTAGGTCCTTCATTTCATCTCACAATCACCCTACCATTACACATTAGCGTAAGTGCGTATAACCCGGACGGGTAGTAAGACGCGGTGCTAATAATAATAGAACCCTAACCTGCCGCCCCTTCCCCCCCTCCCCCCCCATTAATTATATTTGATTTGACTTTTAAGATAGTCTACATAAATAAAACATTTTAGATGAAGTTGTAATTTTAAAAAAACCTTTCGGCACATCGGTGATTTAATGGTCCACGTTATATAGTCTTACTTTCGACCAGTCTTGATGTTGCGATGAATGCGTGTCAGTGATACATAGATGGAAAGAGATGGAAAATAGTGCCTCCCGCGAAAGAAATGATTGGCAGACGGAAATTAAAAAAAACATAAACGGAAACTAGAATGATGAAAGCTATATAAAAAAATGGCAAGAAGATTAACTTCCCCCTTTACCCGATAAAAGAAGTGAGTGGTTAACACCGTTATAAAACGACATTGCTTGCAATAATTGAAAATGTGAAATAATCTTCTAGCCATGTTGCATCTAGATAAATAACTTTAGTTTTTTGTCATAGAAATTATAGTTTTAACTACCAAGTCATTTTTAGAAAGTAGCATTTGACGATATATCTCTTTCTTTTATTCGATGAATTAAGACTCGACATAGACTTTTTCATTGCCTCACATATCACTTGTGACCAAATAGCTTGAGAACTCCAACGACCTTGAATGCACTTAATTAAGGATACCCCTGACTTTTATAGGAAGCCCACTTTCAACCACTACCTTTGATTGAAAGTCACTAAAGTTTGGCATTTTAGAAATATTTTTATTTGATTTATTGATTAAAAGTTATCAAAAGCTTACAATAATACTTTACTATCGACTACTATATAATTTCTCTTTACATCAATATTTAACCGGACTAAGAATGTAAATACAATTTTGATATTTTTATTTCCGTCATTGTGGCATCGTGAGTTCCAGTTTTCAAATAATGGGCTTTCTCTTAAATTATTGGAAAACTTCTTTTTAAACTTCCTTCTTTAACTGTCACATTACAGAATCAAGTAGTTTTTTATTATATGGGGGACATGCGGGGGGGGGGGGTTATCTACCCACCTCTTCCTATTGATCTTGTCGGCGGTGAGTCATGGAGAGTTCCCGTTCTTCAAGACAGCCTCCACGTCATCCTCAAGGATCTGGGCAGGGATTTCAAACTCAAGATATACATTCTTACTGATATCAAAAAAATTATAATCGATTTTAATTTAACACGATCTCAATACAATAATGAATAAGAATTACTGATATCGAAAGAATCGGTCATGATGCTACAATTTTAGATCCCTCAATTCTTAGCCCTCAAATTCCAATAAATTGAAGTTCTGATGTCGAAATGGAATGGCAAAATTCAGAAGTTGTTACAATCAAGTTATTTCCAATATTAGTCTGTCTGCTCCACTGATCTTGCGCAGATCAAACATGGCTGTTTTGTTTTGATATTTTTTTAAACATTAACACCTTAGTTGTTGTTTTTTTCAAATACAGTACAGTATTTAGCTAGATAACATTTTTTTATGCGATGTAGAATGCATAAAAACTTATTGAAATTGTAAAGGGGCTAGGGGATCTTAATTGAGAATTATAAAATCGAAGCTAAAATTTAAGAATCCTAACTGAAAATAAATGTTAATGACACGGGAGTGAACATAATGTAACATCTTCCGGCGAGCTCCAAATAATACGACCATATTTTGACATTATAGACATTCATGACATCAACTATGGTCTATTTATGTATAGTTTTTTTAAGAAAATTAACCCACCCTATGCACCCATTTTCTCTACTAGACTGCCTCTCATTTAACTTAGACCCGTACCCCCGAATAAATACCGCAATGAAGCCATTATACAATGGATATAATACCGTGGGAAACCGATACAGTTGGACAGCAGGCCTACAATGATGAAGGGAAGCTTGAAGAAGTAGCTTAGCGTTTTATTGTTTCTTAGAGGTGTTGTTATTTTCATATGCAATTATTTATTATAATGTATAAGGTTATAATATTTGAGGGCTAGTAATAAATAGTTAAATGTAAATAATTATGATTTCTCGGACAAAAAGTAATTCTGGAACCTTCGTGCTAGTTCGGTGAAGCAGTCTCGCCAACAATTTTAAGATACGACTCTGTTTGCCAAGATGGTAACTTTAAAACTATCAACTGAGGGCCGACACTTGTCTCTAGTCAATTTTGTTTTTGTTTACGTTTTCGACATCTCTCGTTGACTTATAGGTAAAATAATAATTGTAGAATACATTGTTTAGTTTCTAAAATCGATTGATTACCCTTTTCGGAATTCGTACATCTAAATTAGAATAATATATTTTTGTATTTGAATAATGATCTCTGATTGGTTAAACATTTGGTGAAGAAGACCCTCGGGCTACTCTTTTTTTTTTACGAGGATTCTCTAAAAAGTGACGTTAATTAACTTTTATTTTTAAAAATCGTGAAATAAAATATCACGAGATAACTTTAAAAGGCAACAATACATTGCCTATAATCTTTGAATAAAAGTACCCTGAAAGAGAGTCAATATTTTTTTTCCAGACCCGCAAGTTAACTATTATTTTACTATCTACTAAATTGGTAAGCGTGTACTTTAAAAAAAATATGAAATAACCTTTTTTTTACACATACGTAAACTTTATTATAATTAAACTTATTAACCTGAATTGAATGTAGACAATCCATGAATTACTACTTAACTTCAATCATTAAAAAAATACAACCACTCTTATAAGTTTTCTTACTTACACGTCTCAATCTTGACGATGGTGAGGAACAGACTTTGAACTTTAAATTATTGTTATTTTGTTAAATAACTTTTAAAATATAATAATTAATGGTCATAGTTCCTGGCGACAGATCCTGAGGTCCTAGATTAGATCTCCGCTGCTTCCAGAATTTATCTGGGAATTAGTCGGTCTGGAACGGGGTCAAACCTCAGCTTCGCGAGGACAAATGAGGAACTACTTATTTGAATAAGGAGGTTATAGCCGGAGCGTTCGTTGTGATGACTACACGACACCCTCTATCTGCAAATATTGGCACTATAATCGCTAATGACGGCGGGGTTTAATTCATATTAAAGATCCTCAAAACAACTTTGGACTTGAAATATTTGTGTACGAAACTGTTATTATTCGTCACCAGGACAATTAAACACTCGGCGGACTACAAGCGACACTGTTAGTAATGTAAGAGTGAATTTGTGTATTTTTATTGTAACTCTATCTCTACAAATTGATTTATATTTGTTATTACCCGCCTCGGTGGCGTAGTTGGCTAACGCGCTTGTCGTGTTGAGCTCGACTGCTGAGGACGAGGAGATCGAGGTTCGAATCTCGGTCGGGTGAACTGGGGGGAGGGGGTTCCTAAATTGTTTTCCACTCTCCCTCCACGCAAATGCGGGTTCACTTCCTCTAATTTAGCCTTCCCAATTCCTAATCCATTATAGTAATTAGTACTTAAAAGCGTATAACCCGAACGGGTAGTAAGACGCGGTGCTAAATGTATGATATTATTTGTTATTTCCAAGAGTATTTAATTTTATTATCTTGATAATGTCCGAAAGTATTGTAGGTTGAACTGTTGTTTATGTCTAAGAAATATTCTTCATTACAAACATAGTCACACACTATGTCCAAGCCATATGTTTTTATTAGTGTTAGATCCCATTGATATTTGTCCCATAGATACACCCTAGCGTTCTAGCTTTTTTGTCATCGGCAATGAGTGATGTCCTCATACCTTTTGGTCCCGAGGTGAGTGATGTCCTCGTACCTTTTGGTCCCGAGGTGAGTGATGTCCTCGTACCTTGAGGTCCCGAGGTGAGTGATGTCCTCGTACCTTTTGTTCCCGAGGTGAGTGATGTCCTCGTACCTTTTGTTCCCGAGGTGAGTGATGTCCTCACACCTTGTGGTCCCGAGGTGAGTGATGTCCTCGTACCTTTTGGTCCCGAGGTGAGTGATGTCCTCGTACCTTTTGGTCCCGAGGTGAGTGATGTCCTCATACCTTTTGGTCCCGAGGTGAGTGATGTCCTCGTACCTTTTGGTCCCGAGGTGAGTGATGTCCTCACACCTTGTGGTCCCGAGGTGAGTGATTTCCTCACACCTTGTGGTCCCGAGGTGAGTGATGTCCTCATACCTTTTGGTCCCGAGGCGAGTGATGTCCTCATACCTTGTGGTCCCGAGGTGAGTGATGTCCTCACACCTTTTGGTCCCGAGGTGATTGATCGTCTCTCCGACCAAAACGAGACAGGAGGTAAAATAGTCCACGTCCCATAACTAAATAAATATTACGCTGTGAGGTTATTTAGAGAGATAGGAAGAGGTAGAAGTAACGAGGAAAGTTACACAAGAAATACAATTAATAACTGTAGGTATGTAATTATTATTTTATTCTCAAATTATATGACTACAATATAAAATAAACCAACATCAGTTGGGTATGGCGAAACTCGTTAGAAGCATTATTTCTAGCGTCTGAGAGTGAAGGGAGGGTTTTTGAACAGACCCTCCTCCTTGCTTCCTATTACTACGTCACTGTAGCGCCCAGTATGAGGATGGTGAACTTGAAGGAAATGTAAACCATACCTCGTCTACGGTAAGAGAGTCGGCATCTGACAGCTCGCAAAAGTTAACGAAATCTACCCTCGTGTATCCATCCGCCAAACCATATTTTTTTGTTTGAACCATTGTTAACTTGTTGTCACTTTTGGAAATAAAAAACTTTCACGACTTTTTTTTTAACTAGTGATACATCTTTGCTAGTGTAACATTACGATGTATAATGTTCCAATGGGACCACGCCCACTACGAACGTTAATGGATGTATCGCTTCAATTCATACTACCCGCCCCAATAAAATCAATTAAACTTAAGATCCCTACAATAGTATTGTTCGCTGTTGTAGTTCTTGTAGGCTAAGAAGACATAATATAACCATGCTGGACAATATGTTTCGCTACTCAATCCAAACCAATGTAATGTATATTCTTTCCACGTACTTACCACATGAATCTGCTGTCTATAGTATGCTGCTAGGCTGGACGACTCACGGTAAACCAAGACCGGCGAATGGAGCAGGAAAAGCCGGTGTATCAACAAACGCGTCCCGGCACTGCGACTGTACTAGCGTGAAATGAACCAAGGACTACCTACTTCGACTAGAAGACAACTATGTTTCCGACCTCTGGCGGATACTAGAGGAACCTCCTTTGAAACATCGTGCGATTGGAGATATTCACTAATATTCCAAAGGAGCAAGAAAAACTTTCATCAACATCCACATGGCCTACGTGGCTTTTTGCAGGCATCGTGACGTCACCGCGTGTGTTTATGTATCCCCATAATAACAATGAAATCCCTATATAATGGCTATG
>CABFOW010001517.1:36395-70180 GCA_902141385.1 Timema californicum
TTTTACAAAATAATATTCCACTCTCCATCCACGTAAATGTGGGTACACTTTTACTTGATATAACCTGCCTAGTCCCTAAAGCCATTAGCGTAGTTATTAATGTAAGCGTCTAACCCAAACGGGTAGTAAGAAGCGGTGCTAAAGAAAATTGAAAAACAATATAAATGTATGAAAATAGTCTACTTTTAGTTACAAAATAGATGACCTGGCGGTCTAGGGGTAAGGTGTCGGACTTCTGTGCTGGCGGCCGGGGTTCAATCCTCGGTCCCGGTACAGATCTATCTGATTACCAAACCCTTCCTTCACCTCTGACAAGACATCTTGTGAATGTGGGGAATGCCAGGCCTCCATCGTGGTTCGGATTCCACGTTAAACTGTAGGTCCTCCATTTCATCTCACAATCACCCTACCGTTACACATTAGCGTAAGTGCGTATAACTCGAACGGGTAGTAAGACGCGGTGCTAATAATAATAATTTAAGGCATTGTAAGTGACTTTGGCTGATTTCCTTCTGACAAGGAAAACTGCCCAAGAGCAGTGGACCCCCTTTTCGAACCGCGGCGAGGGGAAACACCCGCTGCGTTACACAACTTCCGTTATTGATATTCATTCCTTAAATGTTAAACAAAATCAAGGTGGTGAATAAATTAACTTTAATTATTAACTTGTGATCTTTCATTTAAATCCACACCATTACTATAATCGATAGTAGGAAACGTTAAATTACGTTAAATTAGTATAAAACCATAGTTACCATGAATGAACTATATCTGCAAAATGTCTTCCGTTTATTTTTTATGTGTACCAGATCTAACCTAACGGGCCATAAATCTCAAACAACGTCGCTGATTTCTGGAAATATGATCCGACATCATATTTCACAATTCTTGTCGCTGAAACGGGGTTTCGAAGCATATGGTGGCTGGGAACCAATTCCCTGAGGGTGCTTGTGAAGATCTGGTTTAGGTCAGTTTCTACTTTGTTTGATGCTTCCACCATCTTGTTTTTCTAGCGCTATAAAAATGTTATTATTATTATTATTATGCACCGCGTCTTACTACCCGTTCGGGTTATACGCTTTAAGTATTAATTACGCTGATGGATTGGGAATTGGGAAGGTTGAATTAGAGGAAGTGAACACGCATTTGCGTGGAGGGAGAGTGGAAAACCATTTAGGAAAAACCACCCCCATTTCACCCGACCGAGATTCGAACCTCGATCCCCCCGTCCTCGGTGTATAAAAATACAATCTCTGTCATGTTTATCTGGGGTGAGGGTTTCTCCGTGTCTTAGTACCGGCCTTATTTACGATAAAACAGTAGGAACGAAGGAGGTGAAATTTAAATGAAATGTAACAGCATTTACGTGTAGAAAGAGGGTCGGAAATCATTTAAATAACACCCTCAATACAATGCTGTGATTCGAAATCTGGCGTTTATTTCGTGTGTTCTTCGATTTTAGTTTTGAATAAATAATAATATTATTTTTTTATGAGAACTAGGAATTCTACACTGAATGGTTATATTCACAAATTAAAGTAGTGTGACATAATATTAAATAATTTCGCATAGTATCTCTTATAATTTGGGACAATATTTAAAAAAATCGGTGACCTAAAACTATTCTTCTATATCTGGGAAAAATAACTATACAGTAAATACCAATTTTGGACACTTTTTTTTTTAACAATAGTGGAGCACAAAAAATTAATTGAATTGACAGGTCGTTGATCGTCTTGTACACCCAAATAATGTCATCAACCATCACCATACTTTTGACGTGAAACGCGTGTCTGGCTGTGTAATTGTTTACAATACGTTAACTACGCGGGTAACCTCCGATGTTTGTGGATGTTTTCTCTTTCGCCTCGCGTTAATTTGTTGAGTGTTTGGTGTTTTCGTTCATTCCAGTCAGGGACGGGGCTTGGTGGGGGGGATTACTCCACTGGAAGTTGTAAGCTACCCGCGTCATGTCGGTTTGACGTTTGTAGTTTACGTGATATGTCAACAAGAAATTGACCCTCTTGCTAATTCCCTCCCTCTCTCCAAATTACGTGCCTCGACTAAAATTCAACCGTCCTTGCAAACATTGTTGGGTGCCGAACGCACTAAAACAAAGAAAAAATTTAATCCCGAGGCTGAGACACGAAAACAATTATTTACATTTTTATCGCTATTAAAGTGTGATTGGATGGATGTATTTTACAATATGTTCATCACAATCCACGATATGGAGATTTTAATAATCAACTTTTTTTAAAAAAATGTCAAAAAAAAATTCAAAGGAGAAGGGATTCCTTTAGGAACTCACTGTGGGGAAAATAATTGTCAAAACTCGATACTATAATGTAGTTTATTCAATATTTGTGTACTGGGATAATACCTTTGATGCTAAGTCAGGACTTAACGAAAAGAAGGGGCTTTTCTTAACATATCTTCCTGTTTTAAGGCTTTACAATTTCTAAGTAACAAATTGACGCTTGGAGTAGTGACTTTTGTGTCTGTTTTATAATTAATTTAGTTTGTAATTCGTGTACTTATATGAGTTGTTTCAAAAAGTGCACATAAAGTACCCTTAGTAAATAAATACAAGCCCAAACCATTTCACCTGATAGTGTATTCATATTTAGTGATTGCTCAACGTTGATGGATCGATAGTCAAACCTTACTGCTTTGAATGTTTTACTTGTCATATTTACCCAAAATATTCGTTACTCTAGGCCCACGCTTAGGGCGCATTACCGTGCTCTTCCTTGCTGATAGTCGCCCTTTCGCATTTGAAGGTCTTCCTTATTATCAGGATGGAAAATATTCGTTGCTCTTAAGGTTATTATTATTATAAATTATCCCTAAAACTAACTTGAATGATCAAATGATGCTACTCTTATTCCATGCAAAAAATTGCGTAGGTGTTCCCCAGTGAGCTCTCTACATTCTACTGGAGGTACATGAACACGCCATTTGGAATGGACCAAAACGTGACGTTTAATCTTATTGTATTAAGGAATAGACAGGACAAACCCTGGCTTTGATCTCGTTGTTCTTATGGTGTCAGCGTGTTACTAACGAATATGATTTGAAAAAATACTAGGAATATATTATTTTGTTAATAAAGTCATACGTATTGTAGGCTACATCTTTATTATATCTAAACATCTTAGTAATCCATTTATTAAATATAATATACCCTGATGTGTATACTGTGTATATGATAAATTCGCAAAACTATTTAAATGCCACATGTTCAAATGGCTCATCGACTTACTATGGTTAGAAAAAGAAATACTCGTAAGATTCTTTCTCATGCAATGGTATGCAGACGACAGCTCGAAAGATGTCCATCCAGTTATACTGTAGAGATCACTAGTTTTTACCAGATTGAATAATAGAATTGCTTTAATGATCGAATTTTCATAATTTGATGTGGATTTTTAAAAGTAATTTTAATATTCTATTATTATTAGCACCGCGTCTTACTACCCGTTCGGGCTATACGCACTTACGCTAATGTGTAATGAATGGTAGGGTGATTGTGAGATGAAATGGAGGACCTACAGTTTAACGTGGAATCCGAACCACGGTGGAGAACTGGCATTCCCCACATTCACAAGATGTCTTGTCAGAGGTGAAGGAAGGGTTTGGTAATCAGATAAATCTATGCCGGGACCGAGGATTGAACCCCGGCCGCCAGCATAAAAGTCTGACACCTTACCCCTAGACCGCCAGGTCACCGACTTTAATATTCTAATAAGTATATTTATCAAACATATATGTCATAGCGACAGCACAATAATGATTATTTTTTTATGATAGCAGTAAAGCCACAGATCCAGAGGTCCCGGGTTCGATCCCCGGTGCTTTCAAAATGTATATGTGAAGCAATGAGTCTTGAACGGAGCCAAACTCAACCTCGTGAGGACAAATAAGGAGCTACTTAAAAAAAACAGCTTATTATTATTTCATTCGAATGCACTGCTCTTGGTGACTATAGAATGAAGTGACCTGATTGTCTAGGGGTAAGGTGTCAGACTTCTGTGCTGGCAGCCGGGGTTCAATCCTCGGTCTCGGCACAGATTTATCTGATTACCAAACCCTTCCTTCACCTCTGACCATCTTGTGAATGTGGGGAATGCCAGGCCTCCACCGTGGTTCGGATTCCACGTTAAACTGTAGGTCCTCCACTTCATCTCACAATCACCCTACCATTACACATTAGCGTAAGTGCATATAACCCGAACGGGTAGTAAGACGCGGTGATAATAATAATAATAATAATAATAATAACTATCGAATGATCATTCTCCCGTTTGGAACCAATCATTTTCATTAGGTGCTCGATCGTTTAAAATTTAAATCATTCCTTAGCGCCCATCACTAATTAAACATATACATACGAATTGTTTTAGTAATATTTTTAACTGTAAAAAAAAAGTTCCTCTACATCTAAATAATATGATTGTACATTGCAACGTTTTCACTTTGTCACTGTGAAACATGAACACTACTTAAATAAACGTTTAAATACGTGAACATGTACATAAACGCTCATTCGTTAACACATTCGCTCACAAAATTGAGAGTTTCAGATTCGATTTTTGGCTTGGCTGAAAATGTCCTCGTTGGTTAAATCGGTTATTTTTATTTTACAGGGATGAATAATTGACAAGAGAGTTAAGTGTTTATCTCTTCTAGAATTAAGTAAGTCTACTAGCTGTGGGCTGATTAGGAAGTTCTTGCTAAATATCCCAAACATTAAATTACATAATATAATGACAAAAAAAAATAATCATAGTTCTCGAAATGAACCTTGGCTTATTTCCAGGCTGTTTATGTGACTTGCGAAGTGCATGAAGGCTGATTTATTTCGAATGGTTAGTATATTACGGCATTGCGGCTTATAAAAGAGAAAAAAAATAATCCTAGTTTCCTTATTGAATTGCTGACTCGTAATTACAATTATTTCATTATAATGTAATATAGGTTCAGCCCTGCCACCCACGTTTTTTTCCCCCTCCCCCTCGATGCTAATCGCAACGGGGGTTGGCGAACGTGCGGTTCTACCCCTGGCTCGATCCGACTTCTGCTCGGCTCGCAACGTTTTGTACAAACCGGGCCGTGCCGTGACTCAGCGCGCCGCACCGGGCCGTCCCGTTGAATGAACAGCGCGGGGCAGAGATGTGGGTCATGTGATAGAACCGACGCTGCTGCTTTTCTTCCCCCTGTCGGCGGGCGACCTCGCTTTTCCTGCTCATTCATCGGGGAGATTGACGGAGCAAACTCCCCCTTTCCGGTGCATGCGCTACCGTGTCTGTATGTGTGATGTGCGTGTTTAAAAAAATATGTAATCGTGTTCGTTTTCCCCTAAAAAGGGCTGACCCTTATTTTTTGTAAATTCTAACGCCAATGTGTTACTTCTCCTGTTCCCACCAGGTTAATCCAGTGTGTTTGCACGTGTGTGCGCGACAACTTAGCGCAGAAAGAATTATCGACGTTCAAATGCGCACTTGCGGGATTGAACTAAGATGTGCTGGGTTATAATTTACGTTCGTGGGTTGTGGACATATGAGTGTGACAAGCAATTCAAAAAGTGTTTTATTTATACACATCGCAGTAGCATGCTCGCAAATCTTCTGGTAATTCTCGTACAAGAAGTGCGTGACTAATCACTTTAGTTTCGTCGAGTATCGTTATTTTTGAATGTTTACCCTCCAATTTAAGCTCTTTGCATAGGGTACTGCTCCCCTAAATAGGTGATTTTATACTTGCATCATCAATGGCTGTAATTATATAATCGCTGCACGAATAATTATTACCGTGCGTAATATTCTGTAGCAAATGGTTGTATTTATTTGTGCTTTCTGTAAGTTTTTGTCGTCTATCAAATTCAGGGAGTTAAAGTATTAACGAGTACCTACAAGTATCGGTTAAAGAGGGTATGTTTGCTATCTTCCACATTTAACAGTGAAACCTCACATGATACAGTTTTTGAAATTTATTTTAAGATGTTTTGGTGACATTGATTGTTTATTTTATGGGGGGTTAAGGGTAAGGTCGGGCCTTGAACTTTGGTTTAATATTCCATAGCGGCCGATGTTGCGTGTATCGTCCGCCGTCAGGTGCGTGCCAGGCGCCTCCCGCGATGCGTCACCGCGCCCGAATTATTCGGGACGAGTTGTTGTGACAGGACATGTGTGGTGTTTCTTGCGGCAGAGAGGGAGAGTGTGGCGGGACCCTGCTTAGTCACGACAGTTTCACACTAATAACTACGGACCTAGGACACGACTCTGTTTTCCGATAAGAGCCCCACACAATTGATTGTTTTATAATCAACATACAATAGTACAATCGTAATATAGAGGTTCTTGCCACATTTGGAATATATTATTATTAGCACCGCGTCTTACTACCCGTTCGGGCTCTACTCACGCTAATGTGCAATGGTAGGGTGATTGTGAGATGAAATGGAGGACCTACAGTTTAACGTGGAATCCGAACCACGGTGGAGACCTGGCATTCCTCACATTCACAAGATGTCTTGTCAGAGGTGAAGGAAGGGTTTGGTAATCAGATAAATCTGTGCCGGGACCGAGGATTGAACCCCGGCCGCCAGCATATAAGTCTGACACCTTACCCCTAGACCACTAGGTCACCTTGAATATATTATAACAGAATAGATGACGTTGTTGACACAGTTACAAAATTATATTTTATCGTTTACAAAGGTACATCTTGATTAAATACATAAGAATATCTCTGTAAAATAAGCTATTATAAGATGTGAGCCGACTATAATACATTAACACTTGTAATACTATCCGCATCTTAGGGAACGTGGACTAAACGTGGAGCTCGTCTAGTTTGGCTTACTGATGATTGGTATTTGAAGCCCGTCCCGATGTGACGAGGCTGTGTTTACTTTCAATGTCACCATCTTCATCCCTACCTAAATACTGTAAATATGCGGGTGGCCCGGACTGGTAGTAAGATGGAGTAAGTTATAATAACACGTCATTACATGTTCAATAATTGTAATGTATGGATGAAAGGGCAAACACAGGCCTCTTAGACACGGGATTGATTTTTTTTAACACTCCACACGGTCGTTTCCTATTAGGCAGCTCTTTTTTTTTAGTATTATTTTCCTTGCTATAGACGAAATTATTTGCATTATTGTAAATATTTTTTTCAAATAATTGAGATTTTATTGTAACTTATAATATTCTGTGAAAGTGTGTTGATTTTTTTTCTTACGTTTTCATCCGTTTGAAATTATGGAACTTTCTAGTGTTTTTTAAAAATCATTTTTTACAGCCTGTTAAGGCTATAAGCATACTATATCTTAATTGCTCTAATAGGGCAGTGGCGAGGAAAGAACCATTTTATAGATAATATATTTCCATTGGCGTGGAAGTAGAGTGGGAAAACCATTAAGGAAGATCCACCTTTAGTAGACCCGACGGGTATATGAACCCCAATTCTCCAGTCACCAACAGGTTAGTTTAACATGAGTGTGATGCCTTAAGCCATTCAACCACTGAAGCGTGTTACTTTCTAGTTAACATCGTCATTTAGTAGAACATACTTTATCAAATAATATATTCGAAAATCTAGCACTTGACAGGAACTCTAAACAGTCTAATGTTCCCAATGACTGGAATATATTCGCCGTGTTTCCTGTGTACAAAGGCAACAGTAAGAGTGAATGTAAGAATTATAGGGCAATTAGTTTGCGGAGTATTCCAGTCAAAGTTTTAGGGAGAGAGCTTTAAATAAAAGGGATCCGAGGTTCAATCCTCAGTCCCGGTACAGATTTATCTGATTACCAAACCCTTCCTTCACCTTTGACAAGACATCTTGTGAATGTGGGGAATGCCAGGCCTCCATCGTGGTTCGGATTCCACGTTAAACTGTAGGTCCTCCATTTCATCTCACAATCACCCTACCATTACACATTAGCGTAAGTGCGTATAACCCGAACGGGTAGTAAGACGCGGTGCTAATAATAATAATAATAATAATAATAATAATAATAATAATATANATTAGAGTAAGTGCGTATAACACGAACGGGTAGTAAGACGTGGTGCTAATAATAATAATAATAATAAATAAAAGGATGTATGAAAAAACTGCCGATAATATTTGGGATAGGTAATGTAGTTTCATCAAAGGTAAAGGTAGCATGGATCAGTTATTTGCATTGCAACAAGTGATTGATAAATGTATGCAAGTAAGGAAGAAAGTTTGTTGTACATATTTTGATCCGGAGAAAGCGTATGACCGTGTGAGTAAGGCTGATTCTACACTGGCGGTTAAAACGCGGTGGTTTCGCCGCTAGATTACGCCCCCAAACTCTTGAATCTACATCTGACTGTTAAACAGCTACCATAACGTTACTGATCATACACTAGCGGTTGTTGCTTCCACCTGTGCAGAATGGTTTAAAGATAGACATTGTATTGCGTGACTTAATTCTAATTTTGAAAAAACTCGTCAAAAGAGACGTTGGTGGACTCGCCCCACATTATCGAACCGTCTCTCAACAGGACAGTTTCATATCATGTTTATGAATCACAGAATGGACCCAGAGACGTTCTTTTTGTACTACAGAATGTCTGTGGTTTCATTTGATGAACTATTTGGTTTAGTGAATGGAAATATTGCAAAACATAATTGGTACCATTTTGAGGAAGAGTATTATTCCTGCAGAAAGACGTGTTGTGACATTGGTGCCCAACTGCCTGTTAACGCCTGGAGTAGTTTGATTCGCGTTTCTACCGCTAGGCGGTCTTAACGCCTCCAGAGGTAGCGGTCAACACGCTGGTTTAGACGAAAACTTATTTTCTAACTTGATAACAAGGGTTCCATTCAGCGTATTAACCGCTAGTGTATAATAGGCCTAAGAGAGTGTTAGGGATTGTCGTAAGAGAGTATGGTTTGAATTATTGGTTAGAAAATACAATTATGGCGGTGTATGATGGAAGTAAAGCGTGCCTTAGAGTGAGTGAAACTTTGAGCGAATGGTATGTTTATATATATATATATACACATACACACACTTATATTTCGGAAATTATTGGTTTTATAAAATATATTTCAATTAAAATTGGAAGTTTCTCAAGTATGAATTACCTTCAAAGTTATTTTCATGGGTAAATGAGAACTTCCATTTTGTTTTAATATTAATTAATACATATATACGAATTTTTATCGAGTCGAGTTTGATATAATCTATTTTTTCTCTTTCCACCTTTAAGTAAAAATAGCTATCATTAATTTTAGGGTTGGATGAATTTTTTTTTAAAACTCATATAATCCTTATGAAAACCTTAAACCCCAAGTTTTATCCCAGTTGGTAAAATAGTTTCGACTCTAATTAGAGATACATACATTATTTTATAAACGTACTTTCTTTTTATTCATGGGGTCATGCAACGTTGACATATGTCAAAATCTCGAGTCTGATTTTTTTGACAATCGCTACTTTTCTCAACCAGAGAGGTGCGAGATGGTAAAATGTAACATGTATTAATATATAAACCTACAAATTTCATCTTATGGCCAATATGACTAGAAAGTACTCTATCTCTATTTATTTAACATATGCACAATTGTACTAACATATTAACGTGACTTAAATATAGGCTCTCATCTCACGCTGTATTCTTTGTTCAAAGTCATCCTTAAAATAATCTCTATTGTTTTGTTCAATAGTTAATACAGCGTCTTGGGACTAGTCATTTATTTAAAATATATGTTGTTAATTCTAAGTTAAATATGATGTTAACTATAAAATTGAAATCTAGGAGTATAAAATATATAATGGAGAATAGAGCCATTAATAGATGAAATGATTCTGCTTTGACGGAGTTTTAATTATAAAGGCCTAAATAAGAATTGTATAACCATCCGAGAGATTAATATTTTGAAACAGATAAATCCGTTCACAATATAGTTGAAAAATTATTATTGTATTGTACATGGTAATGGAACCCGGACCCTTGTGCTTGGCTCACCAAAGCTTCACCAGTGAGCTACCTACCCAGTATTTGTACAATGCTAAGAATATTTATCAGTCGTACTTTAAAGCAGAGTCGGTGAAAGACGTGTAGCAGATCGTGGCTCCTTAATAGCTGTAATATTATATTATAGACAATAATTATTAATACAAATTATATCCAAGAAAACATTTAAAATTAATACAAATTGTTCAAACGGCAGCATAAAGCTACCCTGGATCAACGATGGAGTGTGTTTCAAATTGTTATTAAATGGCTGACGATTTTACACATCTATTACCGACTAATCCTTAAAATATGTCGTTACATGACCCCAACACAGGATTAGCCCTAGATAGCTCAGTGGTAAGATACTGTCGTGCTAAGTTGGAGGTTCCGGATTTGGTTACAGATTTCAAAAGAATTTAAAAAAAAAATTCTAATAACTAATATAGGTTGGAAGTCATTTCACCAACTTATTAGCGGTTTGGACTTTCTGAATTTCTTCTTAAAAGCGTTTAATTCCCTTGGTATGCTTATTCCTTTTTCCTTTTACACATCTTCTGCCATCTTTAAGCTTCTGTGGGGCCATTTTTTTAAATAATAAAAATGTTCTTTCCAATATTATAATACTTCACACATCCCTAAAGACATTAAATGCAATTACACTCAGCCACACTGAAAAAAAATTCTTTCATCAATAGTAGCACTTACTACACCGACTTGACTTGAAAACGGTGACAATCCCTAAATAGAGATGGTGATAAGCTTCACAAACATGCCAAAACCACTGGTGACATATTTATGGTTTCAAGGACAGACAGCTGGTGACTTGGACTGAGAAGGGATGAGTTGTCTGCTCTACTCTGACCAGGCCGTTCTGTTTCGGCTATTGCGGGGCTGTATCGGATATATTTTCGAAATCCGGGGGCAAAATATGAAGCTCCTCAGCTCGTATTAGTTTTTATGGGTTTCTGATTGGATATTAATGTAAATTAAGTAATATTATAAAGCTAAAATAAGTCAGCATTAATTGATTTGCTTCCCCCGTTTATTACACGCGTTTAAGTATACAAAATAAATAGACAAATATTGTATTTATTTGGCAAATGTTATGCAATTAATTGATGGTTCATTGAAATAGTATTTATTTCAATTAATACACCTCCTCAAGTACTTCTAATATTCCAAATATAAAATCTTTGCATCATTTGGTTCTTCTAAAAATTGTTGCATTAGATGCCAGAATTTCACACTTTGAGTAAACACTGTATTTAAAATATACATTTAGTTTATATAAAATACTTTGATCCAAGAAGATATATATATATAATTATTGTATTATTAATTTTGGGTCATACACCCTTAAACGGATTGCCTGGTGGCATTCCCTAGACTGGTAGATAAGTGTTAGCCGAGAATAGGATTCCCTAACCAAGGTAACTGACTGTTCGTTGAGTTTAACTAACGGGCATGTAACCCTAACTATTTATCTCATGACACTTGAACCAACAGATAAAGTGAGGAAGTAACACAGAGCAGTAAGTAGCCCCTTGTGAAAGTGGTGATACCACCATATTGACAGTACTAGAAGACAAGTGGTCTACATATATCTATCTCACGGCGCTCCTTCCTCGCCCAGAGTCCATTTGAGCGGTGAAACTACACTTTTAAGAATATACAACAAGACAATACTCGAGTAATTTAAAATAAATGGTACGGCGCAATTCTCAAACTTTATTTTATCTTAAAATATACATTTACTAAAAATTAGATATATTTGTGAAACGAAACAATTGGGCTATATTTATGTATTGTTGTAGAAACACTACACCAAAAATCATGAATGTAACTATATATATATATATACACTCTGCTTTTAGTTAATCGATGGCATTATCAACCAAAACACACTGTTACAGAAAAAGTGATAAAAGAGAAACATATTTGTCCACCGAAGAGCATAAGAATCAAATTTATTTTCAAAGACCTTAAATAAAAAGTAAATATATTGACTTATTAGTTTTATAAAAATATATTTCAAATAAAAGATTTGTATCTTTAATAGTACTAAAACTTAACAATGAAAAAATTATTTCTTATCTCAAATAGTCGCAGAGAAATGATGACATTTGGAAATTTCCCTCATATATAGTACCTTTAACTCATTTTCATGAAAAAATTATAGTTGCCATCTTGTTTTTAATGACGGACAGTGCATATGTAGAAAATTTAATCAAAATTGTTGGAGTGAATTTTGAGAAAATATTTTTTTTCTTCTTTATTCCCCTCAGTAAACTACCCATATATTTAGGGCTGGATATCTAATTAAAAACGTTGGGGTTACCTTATGTAAACTACATTTCTAACCTAATCGGTAAAATAGTTTCAGCTCCAGCCTTAGGTACAGACAGACGGCATTGCGAAAACCACGTTTTGGTTTCAGGAGGTCATCAAACATAGACATTTATCAAAATCTCAAGGTCGATGGGTTGTTTTTTTCGATCACAATACTTTCTTTTCGAGGTGTCGAGAGAAAGAAAAAATACGCACGCCTCTTATAAATGTTGTAATATTACCAGCGTATATTGACTGCCATCAATCTTGTAGCCTACATCCTCTCTTTACGATGTTTCTTCTTCAAAACAATTATGACTTTAGGTCCGTACTGCAAAAAAAAAAAAAATCAATTTCTAGTTTTATTTACGAACTAGGTCACTACATACTTTGTTATTAATTGATATTGCTAACCGCTTCGTTTGCCGCGCTACTCTTGCGGTAGACTAGACTGCCTATGAGGGGGAGATCGAGTTTTGAATCTGAGTGGGGTGTACTGAGTGTGGTTTTTCACTCTCCCTCCACGCAAATGCTAGTAGGCTGCCTTTGAATATAATATCCCTAATCCCTAAACCATCGGTGTACCGGTAATTAGAACCTAAGCGTATAACCTGAGCGGTTAGTATAGACGTGGCGCTAAATAACGTATTGTTATTCTTATGACAAGATTATTAAGAACCCTACTATGTCCTTGTTAATTTTCGTTTCATTCAAACTCCTTTTTAAGATCACTCTGCATTTACCATTAATTATGTAACTTTAGTTACAGTTTGAGCTTCAGGGATTGGATCTAAACTTTGCCGTTGCTTCTTGCGGGTCGGCTTTAACTTTTAGATTGGACGTCATTAATTAGTTTTCTAAAGCTGTTGCGAGTCACTCGCCGATTCGCTGGTTATCTTTATAAAGTTTTGTTTGGTTACACCTGTAATTTGTTTGGCTCAAATAAATTTAGATTATTTTTAAAAGCAGCTAATTGCTTCCTGTTTTGTTTCTATACCTGACAGTATATTTTAAAGTGTTTTTATGTATATTATAAGACGTTAATTTTACACTTTTTTATTTTTTTGAACCCTAAAACTGTTACAAAAATTGTGTTTTTATACGTCCTATTGGTGCAGAGCTAGGCTCTTTAAATCTAGCTTAATAAACTAGTTGCTTGAATATTTACAAAATATGGATTTACTCAAAGTCAATAGTATGTTTAGTTCCTCAAAACATCCCAAATTAACATTTCCTTTATAAAAAGAGTTGGTGAGCTGACGGTCTAGGGGTAAGGTGTCAGACTTCTATGCTGGCGGCCGGGGTTCAATCCTCAGTCCCGGCACAGATTTATCTGATTACCAAACCCTTCCTTCACCTCTGACAATACATCTTGTGAATGTGAGGAATGCCAGGCCTCCACCGTGGTTCGGATTCCACGTTAAACTGTAGGTCCTCCATTTCATCTCACAATCACCCTACCATTACACATTAGCGTAAGTGCGTATAACCCGAACGGGTAGTAAGACGCGGTGCTAATAATAAAAGTTGGTGATATTTGTCAGACCAAAAGGTCAACAACGACTCTTTGGAACTCCCCTTGGCTCGTAAGCCTAGTTCACATGTAGCTAACAAATGTAAACTATTCCTTTTTAAACAAGGTATATATGCAAGGGAATGTTGATAACCCACCCCCAAATAATCGGGAATTTATTGTATTTTCAATTTTATGGATCTTGGGTTACTTTACAGACTTAACAAATATGAACATTAGTATTTGAAAGTGTGATTACTTTCATGGCAGCGATTAATTCTATGTAGTATGCATTCATTAGCTCTAGCCAGTAAATACATTGTTTTAATAATTTTGGCTTTCTTGTAACATTAATCATTACTAAATTTTGCCATCAAGTTTCGCCTGCTATAACTTATAATTGCTGAAATTAATCAATTTATGATTTTAGTTTATTTTATCACATGATAAGGGATTTAACGTATTTTAAAATAATTTTATGGTAAACACAAAACAAACTTATTTGTTTGGGTTATTTAACGCATACTTTCTGAACCGACTGTTTGGGCATATTACATTTATGCCACGTATACCTGATATCTCTGTTTAAAAAGTTAGAATTAATCCCACATTATATTTGGGCCATGAGTTATTTTTTTGGGAACTGTAAACAAGGCGTACTGATGTACTAACTCGGCCCCGGCTGTTATAATATTCCTTTTAGGTTGGTTATAAATGTTTTCTCAAGTTGAGCGAAAAACCGTACGTAGTGGATAGTAAGAGACAACAAAACGCTAAGTTAACTTAACCTAGCCTAACATAACTTAGTCTAACCTATTATAAGGCAAACTGATTAGTGGATCCGAATTCATACTTACCCAAAGGTCTGTTAAATGTTATAGCCCACCTGGCTAGTGAACATATCCCAACTAAGCTATGACGATAATCCTCCTGGTCATTGATCGTTGCCCAACTAAACTAACACGATAATCCTCCTGGTCATTGATCGTTGCCCAACTAAGCTATTACGATAATCCTCCTGGTCATTGATCGGTGCCCAACTAAGCTATGACGATAATCCTCCTGGTCATTGATCGGTGCCCAACTAAGCTATGACGATAATCCTCCTGGTCATTGATCGTTGCCCAACTAAACTAACACGATAATCCTCCTGGTCATTGATCGTTGCCCAACTAAGCTATGACGATAATCCTCCTGGTCATTGATCGGTGCCCAACTAAGCTATGACGATAATCCTCCTGGTCATTGATCGGTGCCCAACTAAGCTATGACGATAATCCTCCTGGTCATTGATCGGTGCCCAACTAAGCTATGACGATAATCCTCCTGGTCATTGATCGTTGCCCAACTAGGCTATGACGATAATCCTCCTGGTCATTGATCGTTGCCCAACTAGGCTATGACGATAATCTTCCTGGTCATTGATCGGTGCCCAACTAAGCTATGGACTTTTGGGACAAGGGGTCTCGTGGCCCAACTGTTATGTGCCGGACTGATTATGTCATCACACGACCTATAAACTAACCTACATCTATTAACATACACAACGTCCAGCCCCCGGCCGTTAATTCATCGCTGTAAAAGGGGAACCCCACATTTCACCAATGATAGATTCTCAGCATAGCTGACAAATTTAACCCAGGACTCTTTATCTCTGTAGGTGACCTGGCGGTCTAGGGGTAAGGTTTCAGACTTCTATGCTGGCGGCCGGGGTTCAATCCTCGGTCCCGGCACAGATTTATCTGATTACCAAACCCTCCCTTCACCTCTGACAAGAAATCTTGTGAATGTGAGGAATGCCAGGTCTCCACCGTGGTTCGGATTCCACGTTAAACTGTAGGTCCTTCATTTCATCTCACATTCACCCTACCACTACACATTAGCGTAAGTGCGTATAGCCCGAACGGGTAGTAAGACGCGGTGCTAATAATAATAATAATAATAATTTATCTCTGTACAGACACGTTACCTACTGAGCTAAGGTGTTGGAATGTATACAATACGTCTTTATAAAGGAGATCTGTACATTTTTTGTATCATTTCAATTCATATTTGGGGCTGAAACGATTGTTGCACTAATGGCTTTTAGCGGTGTTAATATTTGCACTCTAATTACGCATCCAAAATATGCAACGCACATGCATGAGATGTTCGAGCTATTTCCACCTCGGACCATTGTCAGATTGAATCCCGCCATTAACAAGATTAGGGCCTAATTGTGTCACGTAGCAGTGGTCTAGAAAGTTGACCCTTGTTGACCCCAAACTCCGTGGGTCGCACATTCGCACCAGTCAAGTCCTTGACCCTGGACGAGGAAGTCTATTTTAAAAATGTCCCATTAACTTATCTTGAGTCATGTAACTTGTGGCCAATAATGGTGCCAACCCCTGATATATAAAAAAAGTAAATTTAAATGTTATATTGATTAAACAAAGTAATTGATTGGTTAAAATAAATAAGTATAACTATGGTTTTATTATCACGTTTAGCACCATGGCTATTAGCGACTTTATTCGAAGAGAAATTAAAGGATAAAATACACCTATATTGGCGTGCAAAAAGGATGGATGGGAAAACCACACTGGGTGCACCTAGCCAAGCTTCAAACTTTGACCTCCTCGTAACCGGCATTCAAATCAATTTCAACACTGACACTTTGATGGCGTGACCACCAGTACGGATATATATATATATATATATTATTACTATTATTATTAGCACCGCGTCTTACTACCCGTTCGGGCTATACGCTCTTACGCTAATGTGTAGTGGTAGGGTGAATGTGAGATGAAATGGAGGACCTACAGTTTAACGTGGAATCCGAACCACTGCGGAGGCCTGGCATTCCTCACATTCACAAGATGTCTTGTCAGAGGTGAAGGAAGGGTTTGGTAATCAGATAAATCTGTGCCGGGACCGAGGATTGAACCCCGGCCGCCAGCATAGAGGTCTGACACCTTACCCCCTAGACCACCAGGTCACCTATAATTTATTGAAGGTATAATCATTTAAATTGTTTACATTATTTACAAAATATAAATTTTTTTGAAATATTATTTAGGTTGAGCACACTGATAATGTACAACTTAAACACACAGGTAGAACATGTTTAAGGAAATGCACCTATACTTATCTCCCGTCTGTCTTCGAGCTACCTGCCAATCGCAACCCAGTCCAACACCTTCTGTAAAGTAGGTAGGTACTGTCCCTGTCCCGTAAGAAAGAGTTTGGGTTTTCAAACCACTGTTTCAGAAGCTCAACTGAACATACAAAGTACGGCTTGGACACCCTACTTGTGTACTCGGGGCCCGAAGGAAGGAGGGGGCGGTACACCTTTCCCCGCCGTAACGCAATTAGCGCTAGTGCTGGCTCTAATCGGGCGGTCACGTGACACCCCCACGTACAGCCAGTGCTACTCGACGTCACACTGACCGCTTCTTCATTTCACAGTAGTAATGGCTCTATCAATCGAATAGCATGTTACAAAGTCACTACAAGGGAGGGGAGGGGAATTGACTGCTGTAGTTTGTCGCGTGTCAGAGTTACGAGTCGATTGAAAACACGAATGTAAAGGAACATAAGATATTGTACTGAACTACCACGATAAACAGAAACCAGTAAGGTAGATTGTCGCTCATCACATACACAACAGGCGTCCTAAGTAAGTATATCAACAGTTTCCAACCGAATGCTCTTCCAGCACGTCAACACATCAATGGCTCAGCGATAAAATACAGCTATTCAATTCAACCCAACAGTGTGCATCAGGAGTTCGTGAGTGGACAAGGTGTTCAATCCAACAGTGTGCATCAGGAGTTCCAGTGAGTGGACAAGGTGTTCAATCCAACAGTGTGCATCAGGAGTTCCCGTGAGTGGACAAGGTGTTCAACCCAACAGTGTGCATCAGGAGTTCCAGTGAGTGGACAAGGTGTTCAACCCAACAGTGTGCATCAGTAGTTCCAGTGAGTGGACAAGGTGTTCAATCCAACAGTGTGCATCAGTAGTTCCTGTGAGTGGACAAGGTGTTCAATCCAACAGTGTACATCAGGAGTTCCCGTGAGTGGACAGGGTGTTTCGTACTTTGACCACGCGAACGATCGATTCGAGCGTTCTTTTCCGTCCGAAAACTCTTACTGTCGATTTTTAACGTAGTCATTACATTTCGACGAAAACTTTCCAAATGTCAAGTCGTGTTTATATTTCGTGAATAGTAACTTTAGAATGGTGACATAATTTTGTTTTGCTATCATTTTAGTTCGTTTCGTAGCGTTTTGATACTTTTTAGACGTTCATTTTTTATTTGTTTTCGACGTGTGGTTTTATATTGGGAAAAGTGTTTTTTTCCCTGAGATGTAGAAGTAGAGTATGTATATCTTTGTATGCGCTACTTCTTTGTAACTAGCGCGTATGTGTTTATTAGGATCGTATGGACTTATGTCAATATTCTCCCTCTCTGTATAAAAAGGAACACTAAAGTGACGTCCGTTGTGTTCCAAGGGACATTTCTAGAGAAGATATAGTGGCTTGTCCCTGAAGGGGAAGGGAGCGTATTGCTAGTCTATGCCTGAGGACCAAGCCGAGGTAAACTCTGTCGCGTGTGAGACTGGTGTCGCCGTCGCCCCTTGACCACGAATGCGCTGGAGGCCCGCGGCGAGGGCTTTACGAGCCGTGACGTCACACACCCCGTGCTCGTGAATACGTGACGCGGCCAGGCCAGCCAATCACGCTCACTGATGATGGGCTACATCATGGGGTGTGCCTGCTTCAAAGGTAACTAAACACAATATTTAAAAATATGATTTATTATACTTTTGTTCCATAATGAGTATGAACAGTCTATTGAGGTATACATTTACATAAACGAACTAACATTTCCGTACAAGCCGGCCTATTGGGTCAGTCGTATACGATATGAAAATAGATTTTAGCTTACTTTCAACAAAAGTTTAACGCCATGTCTATTGGCGTTTAAATCTCAGGATTACTGAAGAGACACGTTGAGTTTAGAGGAATTGTTAGCGTGGAGGGAGGCCGACAAAACATGACCAAAAAGAATCGTTGAAACGTATGCACATTTGAACAATATATATGTTACACATTTAGCTTACCCCTCAAGGTGTCTTACCATAACCGGTTAAACTATGACACTTATACTCCATTCACGGTAGGAATTACACTCTGAAAGGTCGTTTTTCCTACCAATATCCTACTATATAATAGATTTCTGGTAGGGAAAAGGCCTTTCAGAAAACAATTCCTACCGTGAACGGACTTTATATTATAAGCAGGATGATAGTGTAACCTGTCAAAGTAAGTTTGCTACCGTTCAAGCTTAACAGACTGTACATACCTGACCGTTGGACCGTCCATTGTGTTGTTAATAGTCGGCTTGATATGGAGATGTCATTTATGCGAGCGTGTTTTATGTTATATAGCGTTATCTGAAGTAGTTAAATTGGTTTTCATGCTGATTAAATTTTAAAGTTGAAATACACAGGGCTTTATCAACAAAACATGATTTTCTGATCATTTAACAGGTTGGGAACTAAAACTAAGTGTAAAAATATTTAATAGGTATGTTTATCAGATATTACACTTACCAGATAAGGTTTTTGCCTTAAGGGTGTCACCTACTTGAAGGGGGATATTCTCACCCCATGACATTTCTCTGTAGGATAATCATTATTCAAGATTCAAAACCACTTAAATAATCTTCAATTGTCCAGAATTGTTTTATGGCTACCCTGTTTTTAAAAAATGCATGTGTATACGAGGGACAAGGTCTATGTTTGCAACCATTAACTGTAACAGTTCTCATTATAAGTTATAAGTAATGAGCTACTTTAAAATTATCAATATCATCTTACTATAAAATTGTAGGTGACCTGGCGGTCTAGGGGTAAGGTGTCAGACTTCTGTGCTGGCGGCCGGGGTTCAATCCTCGGTCCCGGCACAGATTTATCTGATTACCAAACCCTTCCTTCACCTCTGACAAGACATCTTGTGAATGTGAGGAATGCCAGGTCTCCACCGTGGTTCGGATTCCACGTTAAACTGTAGGTCCTCCATTTCATCTCACAATCACCCTACCATTACACATTAGCGTAAGTGCGTATAACCCGAACGGGTAGTAAGATGCGGTGCTAATAATAATAATAATAATATAAAATTGTAATGTAGCTATTTTACAAATCTTTAAGTTCATGATTACACTTTTTAGCTCAATTTTGGCGCGAGTCATATTTTGAAATAATAAACGCTTTATTAAATACTTACTCATTTTCTAATATATATAAAAAGAGAAATGTGTTATTAAAATTAAAGTAAAGTAGAACTAACTTACTTTATGATATATTAAATATGTAAATAAATAGTCAAAATTACATCTAACTTAATTTTGGTAATTTTTAAAACTTATGATCATTATTGATAACTTTATGACTAATCTCTGCAAAACCGAGTCGCGTCTTTGACATCGTACAACCCGTTCTGTCTTTCAGAATAATTACACTAATGAAATACTTTCAACCAAATATATTGCGACCCTGATGACTTATTCCGCGTGAGCACCGATTCGCGCTTCACAGCTAGTCAACCCTACCTATATTCCATTCACGGTAGGAATTGACTTCCGAAAGGCCTTTTTCCCTACCACAAATCTACTATATAGTAGGATGTTGGTAGGTAAAAAGACCTTTCAGAAATTAATTCCTACCGTGAATGGAATATAACTACAATTTGAATGGATACTACATTCATCTCCATTTGATATTTGGCGCGCTCTTTCTAAAATACAAGTTTATAAAAACATGATCTACAGAATATTATCTTAACCTAAACATAGCCCCATTGCTACGAAGGTCAATTTCAAGGGTAAAGGGAAAAAACTGAAGGACCGTGGTCCGTTACACACTAAGTAGGCTCCCCTAACCTCTGAGCCATGTAGCTTACCGCCTCGAATACGCCACGTCACTGTTATATTAAAATTGCAACCATTTTATCAAATTAACTTCGCGTGTGTAATTGTACAAAGCCCAACTTATAAAAAAAATACCATCAAGGAATGTAACTTATAGTGGGATCGGAATGTAAAGAACTTTCCTAACTGTTTTAAAAAAAATGTAGTATTGCTCTGCGTTTTACTACCCGCCTGAGTGATCCATATTCTATTATTATTACTATTATTATTAGCACCGCGTCTTACTACCCGTTCGGATTGTACGCACTTACGCTAATGTGTAATGGTAGGGTGATTGTTAGATGAAATGGAAGACCTGTAGTTTAACGTGGGATCCGAACCACGGTGGAGGCCTGGCATTCCACACATTCACAAGATGTCTTGTCAGAGGTGAAGAGAAGGGTTTGGCAATCAGATAAATCTTTTTCGGAACCGAGGATTGAATCCCGGACCCCCAGTACAGAAATCTGAAACCTTACCGCTAGACCGCCAGGTCACCCCATCTACAATTTGATATTGGGGAGGATGTAAACTTCAATAGAAATGTACCAGTATTTGACGGGAGAAAGAATGGAAAACCATATAGTAAGAAATACCCTCATTATACCCTCGCGGTATTTTTAACCCGGACCGCCGGCGAAACGTACTAGGCAAGATTTTGCGTTTAGTCCGTGTGCCCACCAATGCGGGCAAACGACTATTGGATCTCTTTTCATACATTCGTGCACAGTAAAGTTCTCTAGTATAAGGTCATTGCTTTTTTTTTTTTACAGATAGTGTCAATTTTATCAATTGTAAATCAANATAGTGTCAATTTTATCAATTGTAAATCAAATATTTTTCCTTTTACGTTCACATTTAAAAAGAAAGTTTTGGAACCGTGAAAAATTTCACTCATGATGAATCTTTACGTATTGTGTGCTCCCGAACCCCAAAAGAGTGTATTGTACAATTCTATTTGTCCATCCCTGGCCACAGATTTGAGACTGTTTGATGGATTTTATTCAAAGTTTATGTTATTCATTCAGATGTTATGGCAATACTTTTAAGAGTTTGTTTTTTCTTCGCCCTAGCCCACAGACAAGTAAGAAACAGACTCTCGACCTTACTGGGATTTCATTGCGCTCCTTTGGCCAGCTTGAGTCCTTCAACACTGGGCTTCGCTAGTGTCACTGCTGGGTGATGATAGGACTAACCACAGCGATCCTAGTGTTGAAAGGACTCAAGCTGACGAAAGCAGCGCTACCATTTTAACCTTGAAGTTGAGTGTCTGGGTATATTATTTTTCTGTTACCTAGCCCTTAATTTAAGAATATATTACTGATAATTTTATTTAACCAAATTTTTCAAAAATGGCTCTAAAAGTTTGGTTCTAAATGGAAAGTTAGGAAGTGTTTGACTGCCTTTATACCCTCTACTTATGCTTAGTTTTTTAAGGGAGGAAAAAAGTTTAAGGGTAATTAACTGATAATCATTAAAAAAAATTGAAATATTAACTATAACGATTTAATTCAAAAAGCATATCTGGTAAATTAACAGTAAAAATAATTTTGTATAGTTCGTTTTCTAGATAAAATGGTTTATTGAGGACTGTTTTTTGAAACATTTACATAAAAAACAATTTTTTTTATAATTTTTTTCAAAATTGGTATATGGTTACTCTTTCACATGATAAATAATATTATATGTTTATTTTTAAGCCAAAAAATTGACAAAATTTTAGTAAATTTAGAAATATTTCAAAATCAACCTTCGATATTCAATAGAATAAATTGAAAAATTACACCTGTACATGGAAATCGAACCCGAGAACTTTGGCTTAGCACGCCAATTCTCTGCCACTGAATTATCCAGGGATTGTCCCGTGCTCATTCATCCTCCTAGCTACGCCTTTCGTGTGTGTGTGTGTGTGTATATATTTATATTGTATATCGTTGCTTACTTCCACCTTAAGATTCAGTACAAAATAGGTACCTACATTAGAATTAGTTTTCATGATATTTGAAAATTTGATTTAAAAAAATAAGATGGGAAAATTTTTGTTTAAAAATAAATACTTGAAGTATGTTTGTTGATAGTATCTACTAAAAGGGAAAGTTGGTATGATTGTGTCGTACCATTTATTTAATGTAGTGTTATACTTTTTTTTTAATACTCTGCTTATGGCGATCCGGCTGTACTCAACTTTGTGTTTAGGTGTATGAGGGGGTTGCGTGTCATAACATGCTATTGGTGTCATGGGAATCGATCCACTGACCTCATGCGCTGTTTGTGGACGAGCGAAAGAGAGAGAGAGAAAGATAGTGAAAGAGGACTTTCCCCTGCTCCCCCGCTCTTTCCTGTTATATCTTCATTGGGGCATAAAGGAGTGTAATATCTGTGTACGCGTTCGTCTGTTATTTCGATACTAAAAACACTTTTATGATTATTCGTACGTATAAAACAGGATAGGATGGTTAACAGTAAATTCACTTTATTAGCGTGAACAGAGGAATAGAAAAAATAGTTAAATCACATATGGCAAATGCAATGGTTTCCTACTATCTCTCCACTAAATTTCGGGTATAGTTTCTCTCAATTATTATTATTCTTTACTCGTCATTACTCTAATAGCTTAGTTAAAATTGTGTATAATCCAGGCAGGCACTAATACACGTACCAGAAAAAACGAAAAAACAGATCTTTGGTAACCTTTCACTTGATTGAAACGTTTATACGCGTGGTGCACACTAAGGCTGCTTCTTAAATTTACTATTTTAGGTAGAGTTTGCTATGACAAAATCTTATGATCAAACAAAAAGGTTTTTTTTACAAAACCTCAAGAAATAAAATAACTATACAAATAATATAAAAGTATTGTCGTGGTACCCGCCTCAGTGGCGTAGTTGGCTAACGCGCTTGTCGTGTTAAGCTCGACCGCCGAGGACGGGGATATCGAGGTTCGAATCTCGGTCGGGTAAACTGGGGGGGGGTTCCTAAATGGTTTTCCACTCTCCCTCCACGCAAATGCGGGTTCACTTCCTCTAATTCAACCTTCCGAATTCCTAATCCATTAGAGTAATTAGTACTTAAAGCGTATAACCCGAAAGGGTAGTAAGACGCGGTGCTAAATATTATTGTCTTGGTGATTTTTATTGTTTCGTAAACTGCCAGTGAGTATGGGTTTATTTTTCGTCGATTCATAAAATGCCATAAAATAATTCTTGAATTTATTGTAGCCACCGTTTTGTTTAAACACACGTGGTCAACCGTACATTTGGCTCCAAATAATGTAGTTAAAAGTTCTTTGTGAAAGTAGCAATAAATAAAGTTCTTAGACCAAAGAAAGCACAAGTAACTTTAAACTATTTGACGGATTTTATAACGGGTTAGAGTTTTTAAAAGAAAACTTAATAAGTGTGCAAACATCAACTTGTATTTTGCGTTTCGTTTAGTTTTTAAAAGTGAATTAGTTTTCTTCAAAATAGCGCTGCTTCTTGTTCCCTCAACCTCGCCCCAATAGGGTTGTGATGCCTGAATGATAGTATATTTCTACACCCGCCACCTAATTATATTCGTGTCTACATTATGACATGAACATTTCCAACAATCTTTTCATACCTAAACCATTATTCCTTTAAGCGAGACTTATATTTAATCAAACGTTGTGCACAGTTTATTTTTAACTACTGTCCAATTTTCAAATGAAGGGCTTCATCGGACAACTAGAAAAGTTAATAGATATTCATAGGTCAGGCATGCCATGTTATCTGCAGCTATATCTTTTGACGAATATATAAAATAACACTAATAGCATATTGAAATGTTAACATAGTTAGCAGTATTTGCTAAATGGTTCCTGTTACAAAAATCCTACCTTAACTTTTATTGTTAACGTTTTAAACACGCCCTGGGACTATTTCCATACGGGCTCATCGTGCTTTTTAATTTGTAAATCTCTAGCAAAAACTTTGTTTGGGGGGTTATTATTAGGGTTTCTCTTCTAGGTTAGGTTAGTTTTTAAGTGGTGTGTTGATACAACCAATGGGCTTAGAATGTTAATGCTAGTAAACAATATAAATTAATATATATACATGATACTATACATATACATGATACTATACCCACAATCCCACTGCTCGTGTTTGTGAACATTATTTTAGTTGTAAACCTAATACGTTAAAACCCTATTTAGTTAGATTAAACTAGACAGCAAAGCCGTTGGGTCAATACCAGTTTCAACTAAATCTTTCTAGAACTAACCAATGCAGCAGACAATACTAGTGTCGTCACAGTTTTATCTGATTACCAAACCCTTCCTTCACCTCTGACAAGACATCTTGTGAATGTGGGGAATGCCAGGTCTCCACCGTGGTTCGGATTCCACGTTAAACTGTAGGTCCTCCATTTCATCTCACAATCACCCTACCATTGCACATTAGCGTATGTGCGTATAACCCGAACGGGTAGTAAGACGCGGTGCTAATAATAATAATAATAATAATAATAATAATAGTGTGCATCAACACTCCTGTAGTCAATATCCGTACTGGACAGTTAAAAACAGAACTGACTGATATTTTAATAATTAAAATCAGATGTTAGGTAAAACTAGTTTTATCTAGGGACATATAATAATAATAGTTTTAGAAAACCCGTGTTATTTAAAGTATCGATTTCACCTTTTCACTTTATCATGTCAAGAGAAAGTGTTGTGACCGTGTAAAAAGTTGATCTCGAGACTCGACTGCCAAGGATGGGGAGATCGAGGTTTGAATCTCGGTTGGGTGAACTGGGGGTGGTTTTTCCTAAATGGTTTTCCACTTTCCCTCCACGCAAATGCGGGTTCACTTCCTTTAAATTCAACCTGCCCAATCCCTAATTAATTAGCGTAATTAATACTTAAAAAAATAATCTCGAGACGAATCCAAAAAGCTGGGAGCAGAATATTAATCTAATTCTACACTCTTATACACTTTGTCACATTCAAGAATATGGTACACGGTTTTTAAGCACAACACACGCTGAGTAAAAAAACTTCCTTCCACCATCATGCCAGAGCTGGTACTGCGAGAGCAACAGTGCTCTCTCTCTTCCTGGCAGTCCCGGCTTCCTCCCCACTCCTCTCCTATGTTCACATGCGCACAAGTCACACCACGTCGTTGGCACTGTGAAGCGCACAGTTCCATACTAAGATTTTTGTATATTTTTCATAAACTGGAGGATGGCTACTGAAGTACTGACATTAAGCTTAAGGAATATGTATTGTACTACAAAAATAAAGAAAGAATTAAATAAAAAAGGACTCGTTATATTAAATGATATCGATAATATCAAGTTGAAATAGGGGTGCTGCAGTTCCGCAGTGCCTATACACAAGCCGCCACTGCGGGTATCTTGAGAGTGTTTGACATTCTGAAAAAACCTGTACACTTGGTTTTGAGTAAATATTTGATAAAGGGTCGTTTACTGATTGGTGATTTTTGAAAATGGCTATAACGATTTTGTTTGAAATGTATATCTGGGGAGTGTTTGACATAAACATGACAAATTTGGCTATGGTTAGTTTACTGATAGCAATTTTATTATTTTAATATTTAAAAAAAAATGACTATAGCGATTGGTTCAAAATAGATGTCTGTAAAGTTGCCTTTATTATAAATAGTTATATAGATTTATTTTTCTAAAAAAAAAAAAGTTAACTAATGACTTGTTTTTGTAATTATTATTTTAAATAGCTTTAACGATTTGGTTTAAAATTGCTATTGGGAAACTACATTACATTATTAATAATAGTGTATCTTTATTTATTTTTTTAAATAATAATTTAAGGGTAGTTTACTTAAGACAAATTATAGAAAATTTTAATTTTTTGTTACTAACCTTAAAGATTGAAGTCAAAATGGGATCTGGAAATAATTTTTCATTATAAATAAGAATACGTTCTTATTTTTACAAATAGCATAATTTTAGGGTAGTTGACAGGTAATTTATTTTTGAAGTTTTGAATTTCGTTGAATATATTTGAACGATTTTGTTTAAAATGTATATATATAAAGAGTGATTATTGCGATTAACAAGATGTTTGTTTTATGGGGAAAATATATTTGAAGGTAATTTACTCAACCTATTTTTGAAAATCATCTTCGATACACAATATGATGTTTGTTTGATTGTGTCGTACCATTTATTTCAGCAATACATGTTAGTATGACTTTACCTTGAAAATATTTTCCAGTTTCCTGCATAAGCGTCGCTTCGAAGTAAATTATTAATTATTCCTTTGTGCTCTCTCCTATAGCCAGTTACTTTTCTCACTATAATTCTTAGAGAAATTTCGTGATCGTGCACCTGTTCACTGGTCAAACACACCTTAGGGCAGATGACAATTCATTTCTGAAAGAATGTAAATGGTTTATCAGCGTTTTTTTAAACTGTGTTCCGCCATAATTATTTCAGGCTCCACGAGGCAATTTCAGAATATTCTTTGTTTTTTCGCATTAGAAAAATAGCATCATTAATAAGATTGCCAACTTTTTTCAACTCTGAATAAAAGAAATTTGCCAAAGGCGCAGCTAGAACATGTGAAGTTTTCCGTTTGGTTAAGGCAACTTATATGCTTGAGAAATATAAATGTATTTATTGAATGTTGGTAATATTAATATAAAAAAACTATGAGGGCTCATGCGTATTTTTTCTCTGATGCGAAGACTACTTCGATCTAAAATGATTGAGAACCATTGCGTTAGATTTTCTGTTAGCTACCTCGATCTCAATCATTCCCTAGTTTCATAATATAATAATAATAATAATGCAACAGATTGTTTGTGAGCCTACCTAGAACCTTTTCTACCAAAATCGCCTTCGGTACTTTAATATATGCTCCATTGTCTAGACTCTAAACATTTAAATGTACAACGAGCATGGATTCATAAAACATATTATGTATCCATCTTTGTGTGAGTCCATGTCCAGTTACTGTCAGTTTTAAAGATAACTTCCTACTATGGTCAAAAGATTCGGGTCTAGTGGACCATTGTTTGACCCCCGCACACTACATTGTAAAAGCCATAATAAGGTTGTTATCTGACAGCTACAAAAGCTACCAGAACTTATTTCATATAGCCATACGGCAAACCGTGCAGCTTCAGTTATCAGTTTATACAGTTTAAATGACGATAAATAATTACTATATTGTAACACATTTGGTCTTTAATGAAAGTTTTTTAACCCTTCTAAGCCCACCCTTTTACCACGATTTCTCTTTTAAGTATTTGTAAATAATTTAATGTGTACCATAAGCCATATTACGCACCATAAGATTGTGTTGTGCAATATTAGGTGTTTTTATCCTATGTACATTTTGTTTGTGACACACTTGAACATATAAAAGTGTCTTTAAAGTGCCTCTCAAAACTCATCATATAAATGGTTATTAAACTAGGTGTTCGTAAAATATGGAATCTACGCCAATATACTGGACTGCTGGTGGAAGGTTAGTCAAGATTAGGATCTTGGATAGGGGTCGTTAAGTAATTTATTAATGTGCTTTCACATACCCGTTCAATCCACTGTGGATGCACTTCCTCTAAAACTACCTTTTTCGTCCTTTATATAAGAAATTTAATTATTTTTAGCTAATTTATTTATTTAATGTTAATCTTGTGTAATTTTAATACCCTACGAGCGTACCACCACGCCAACTACATTAGTGTGTATCAACTATAATTAATTTGACCAAGAACTAAAAGATTTGGAATTAGTAGATTCAAAGCATTTCTAATTTAATAACCTTCCGAATATTCACCAGTTTTAAACACTTTGTTGATTTTAAACTTTATATTTGTAGAAGCTTTATCGCATGGAAACCTAAATTAATTGACGCCTTAGCTCCTTCATTTTTTACAATCGGAGGGAATTGTAGGTAACATACAAACCAATGTCGTGATAAGTGAAGATTTGCGCGCACATCAAGATTGAATGGAGGAGCTCAGAAATAAACATACGAAGATCTGTTTTTCAACAAATTGTTGAGCTCAGCTGTTAAATATCATTTTTACACTTAAAATTGATTATACATTTTTCCTATACCCGTATTTCTCTTCAATTTTAGTATTCCCTTTCTTTCTTATATGATTCTATATTATCTAATTTATATTTTGATCTTTCTCGTGTGACTTTAATTCTACCAGATTTTTCGACTTCAATTTCGTTTTAGAACATTTTTATTTTTAATTGTTCTGGAAGATATTGTAATGGAACAATTATTTTCTAGTCTCATAGACTTTAAATATTTTCACAAAATGACTATGATGTCAACTTTTTTTTTTACATAATTAAGTCTTAAACATCTAGTGGACCAGAGGTCAAGTTAAAACCCAGTTTCCGAGTTTTTCTGGGAAATATTGGTTCACTATTTCACAATAAAAGAAGATTTTTCAGTTCGTCACAAATTTTAACAGATCATCGCAAATTGATGGATTCTAGCAAGAGAATGTGACTTAAGTTTGTGTTCCGGAGAGCACTGAAAAGCAAGAGGACCGGATAGGACTGAGATCTTCTTGACATCTGGTGTTCCGTGCATTTTACAGTCAGTTAATGGCAGAGAGTTTGTCAACTCAAGTCAAAGTCAAAGCCAGGGTTCAGTAGAATGAGCCAACCAGGACATCAAGGACATGGTGTCGTCTTGGATTAAAGACGACCGCTGTACAAATTGGTCAAATGTTTCCCCTCGGTCCACTTTATGAAAACTTGAGTCCTTCATTCAAGTATTAAACAGCCGTATACAAAGCGTTGGCTGGTATTGATCCCAGAGTCGGACTCACCTTATGAAGTTATAAGAAACGTTCAGGATAGAGATAAGCTTTGAGAAGTAATCGAACAAATTATTGTAAAGGATGAAGAAAATGATACCATTGACGATGAGGAGGAAGAGGAAACGCTGTCAGTCCACTCAAACATTTCTTCAGATAATTCAGAAAATGTGTTGAATCAGGCTGAGCGAATGAAAAATATTTCCGATGCAGCGCATCCTCTGGTTGATGCTGAAGGTAATGTAAACATATCCATATCGGATGTGACAGATCAGAGGGGACGTTCCAAACATCGTACACTCGCGCCTAGTAAAAATGAAGATGGTACAAAGGATGTAGTTCTGGGTAATACATTTTTCACGCGATTCAAATGAAGATAAGGATTTTTCACAGTAAGGTAAAATATTTTATCCCAATTTGTGCTACTACTAAAACACAATATTGGCTAAACAAGGTTTATGTAGGCGGTGTCTTGTATTTAGTATAGAACCTCACTTGAGGCTCACTAAGTCTGACTATGAAACTGGCCCTATATCTCAACGTGAGCTGGTTGGCTAACCAATCTTTACAAAGCTAGCTTTTTACTCATTTTAACTAGTGTAACCTTCGTAAAGTTTTGAACCCTTTTTTTTAAACCTCATGTAGGTATATACAAGAGTTTTGATATCTCAATCGATATAGTGTATTACTACTAGTCTGGGCTACCTGCATATTTACACAAATGGGGTCAGGATTAAGAAGGTATAAATTAAATCAAGTGTACCTAAAAAAAATTTGGAAAGTGAAAAATAATTCACTAAAAAATTACTCTTTATACTTCCCGTAAGGATTCGATCCTCACCTTCCGTGACTGGCAAATTGACGTGTTAGACCGTGGGACCACTGATGTGGGCTATGGTATATTAAACCAAAGGTCCGAAGATCGAATCCCTGGTCAAAACCTATTTGTCAGAAACTATCTAAATGTTCAGCTACACAACTGATATGATGTCGATTTGAGACCTTGTTCACTTATGTTAGATTAGTTATTACATCGTAACTATTTTGTACTCCCTTATGCAAAGTCTACGCACACCCCTACGGATATTTGGTTCCAACCGAAAACAAAATGATGTGTATATATATATATATATATGAGCCATACCTTTAAGAACAAGGTTAAAGTTATGAAACTAAGGCAAAGTAGACCAGTGGTGTACCCATTGTAATAAAAATAAAATAATATATAATAATAATAAAATAAAATAAAAGTAAAAAAAAATCTTTATCTGTATAATTTGTGTTTTTGTTGGGCGCCACCCCTGGTATCTAAGGGGAAAATAATAATCAAAAGGAACAATACATTTACCTCGGCTATAAACTCAGTGGCACGACGACCCTCAACCTCGAGACCACTGGGTTAACCTAAAACTAAAAAACATGAACAATTTAGATTTTTAAAAAAATGGATTCTTGAAAAAAAATGTAATTTAGACTACCAATAAAAATAAATGTATAAAAAAAACAATTGTTGGCACTTTTGTGAATTTATTGCTGTTTCCTTTTTGTCCACATCCAAATCCTACCTATGGAATTCCGGTTAATTATAATTCTAATTTAATAAAGTATAGTACAATATTGTTGAGACCAAAAGAAGAGAAAATATATATATATACAATCAATAAAATTAATAATTAGACATAAAATAACACGTTAAATAATTCTTTGTATTAGTCTGTCCTGCTGGAAATAAGAGTTCTGGTTTATTTAGGAAAAAGAAAAGAAATGATTACAATAATCAAAAGTTGAAGAGTTGGTTTGACCTCACCCATGTATAATTAGTCCATACTGAAAACACCATCTTCATAAATTTTGTTTCACTTGAAATTCTTCCACAATTTAAATGAGCCTAAACATTGTAGCTCTTACACACTCTCTTAGCTTCCTTTATTTACTAATTTCACTTTAATCTTTCACTTTTTAACCACTATAAAAACAATTTAAATTGGGAGCCCACATTCATTTGGCTCCATCTTGGACCACCAAACCAGGAAGAACTCTCTCTACTATTCAAAACCTTCCAATCTTTTAAATTCAAAAATGTTCTATTCCAAGTCCAAAGAGAAAACAAACTATGTATAAATAAAAACGAAAATGAATTGTTGGCTATAGACTAGTGATAAAATAAAAATGAAATGTAGGTTTAATATAAGTATTTAAATATAGCCAATTGAATAAGAATAATGTTTTTAATAAAGAATTAAATGTCTATTTCCTTCTGTCAAAATTAAAAATCGCGCTCGTTTTTACTTCCCTCCTTCTTCCTTTCCAAATCACGAGGTCTACGCATTCGTTTGATAGCACTGCGCATGCGTTAAAACAAATATGTCCGGCAGTGAATATTAATACAAGAGTCAATCACACTTCTTAAAAGGATAATTAATATGCTTAATAAAAGGTAAGTGTTCTTCCTTAAATCAAAAATCCTTATTTAAATTATTTAAAACAATGTTTTACGTTGTTCCTTCCGTCCTTTTACTTAATTTAATATATGTAAACATTGTCATTAGTCAGGTTGGGAACCCGCTGGGGAAATTCGAAGATTTCACATGAAATTAAATTAGAAATTGTTCACAAAAGTAGGAAAAAATAGGGAAACACAAGGTAGGGTGGCAAATAACATCATACCATTGAGGGAGGATGGGAAGCTGTGGGTTTTGTTAATTTCCGCCCTCTTTACGCGCTAGCAGCAAGATCACAAATAATGTTAACAATGGTTAAAATAATAAGAACAACTATAAAATAATGGACCAAAATGTTACAAATGAAAATGATAAATATCAGAGTAGGCTTAACACTTCTTGATATTCAAAATGTATAGTCTGCCGTTATGCACTTTAAAAATAAAATAGTAACATAATAATAAATAATATATCCTCTACTCCGGAGTTGTGTTTGATAACTCCCCTTACCCGCCTCGGTGGCGTAGTTGGCTGACGCGCTTGTCGTGTTGAGCTCGACTGCTGAGAACGGGGAGATCGAGGTTCGAATCTCGGTCGGGTGAAATGGGGGTGGTTTTTCCTAAATTGTTTTCCACTCTCCCTCCACGCAAATGCGGGTTCACTTCCTATATTCCAACCTTCCAAATTCCTAGTCCATTAGAGTAATTAGTACTTAAAGCGTATAACCCGAACGGGTAGTAAGACTCGGTGCTAAATATATATGATAAATCCCCTTGGATTTCAATTATTACTCGTCAACTTCCGTATTTGCTGTTTCGTGTTCATCATTCTGATTGTGCCGACTAGATGGCAGCACCGGTCTCCCCGCAGGGGAAATCCCCGTGCGTATACTCCCTCTGTGACCCTGTTTTGATATTACGTGATGCAAGATAAAACCCGAAGTCGATATGCTTCCCCCTCACCCACATTGTCCGTGCCAACTTTGACGTCTCACAGCATCGCCATTTGGCGTCGCCGACCCCAAGTTAATTACGTGGAAGTGCTTTTCTTGTCACCTCTTACAACATGTATAATGTTGTCCGTGGATTTCTAAACAACCCGGTATAATGAATCACTTTTAAATGTTATGATTTAACATAAATAATGACAGACTCCATCGTATTGTTTAGATATTGTATTCTATCTTACGTGCTGTGTGGACAGTCCCAGTCTCGATGAATGCGACAATTGGTTGCACAAGAAGTTGTGTCGAGGGTACCGGGGACGAGGTAAGCTTGTCGCGAGCACAAAGGAAGCACCCCGGTACCTAATTTATTTATGTGACGTCAATATTAAAAACAACTCTAAAAGCTTAGTCCGATACCTTAGTTCAGTCGGTAGCGTGCCTGTCTACTGAGTTAAGGCTCTCGGGTTTGATTCCTGGCTGAACAATTCATCACTCTTGAAATGTGGGTTTTCCCCTTCATACTGATGAATTAACAATTGGGGACTGGAGTATGTATGGGTTCTAGATTTAAGTTAGGCCCTTCAGTAAGACGCTTTGTCGATTCCGAGGGCGAACAATAGATTAATTAGCGCGAACAATGGGGCCTTAATTGGCTAGGGGGTGGGGGAGTATGTTGGTTGTAAGCGTGGGATGACGCACTGGAGGTGGGGGAGGTGGGGGGATGATACGAGGGCAGAGGGGTCCTTAATTGACTGTGTGGATGACGCATGGGGGTTGGGTGGAGGGGGGAGTTGATGACT